>JBAMJV010006220.1:0-77581 GCA_037951105.1 Echinarachnius parma
AATAAATGAGTAATTGTTTCAGTATGAGCATTACAAAAGGAACATAATTCAGTTTCAACCATGTTCAATTTAAACAATATGTCGTTTGTAAACAAAATTCTATGTAATATTGTAAATTGAAACCAACGTAAATTAACATCAATAGAACAATTAAATGCAAGAGCACAATACTTCTGCCATATGGATTCATCAATATTAAAAAACCTTTTCCATTTTGTATAGCTTTTACATTCTTCCCTTTTTTGTTGTAATAATAAAGCATATATATGCGAGCATCCTTTTCGAAATTGACAAATAAGGGAAATTAAATCTAATCTTAAAGGCTGTTCCATTTTCACAAAAATACCACAACGGTTATTGAAACCAGATTTAATAGCTTCACATAGGCCAAAGTATTGCAAAAAATTAACTGTAATTTGATATTTCAATTTAAATTCATTGAGTGACAAAAAAGTTCCATCTTCAT
This sequence comes from Echinarachnius parma, assembly GCA_037951105.1. Lineage (NCBI taxonomy): Eukaryota > Metazoa > Echinodermata > Echinoidea > Clypeasteroida > Echinarachniidae > Echinarachnius > Echinarachnius parma. The sequence continues at coordinate 467 of JBAMJV010006220.1, forward strand.
CTAACAAATCGTTAATACATATTATACCCTTTTCGTACCAAGACCTATAAAATACACACACGTTATTCACCTGAATATGACTATTAAACCATAGAGGCTGACAAGATATATCGCGAAAACTTTTAGACTGTAAAATACTATAAGCCAAAAAAACATTTTTCCAAAACGGGTTAGTTGCACCTATTGACAATCTTAAAAAGTGAACATCACCAAAAGTAGGGTTCAATTGACAATTTTTGGGCATAAATGTATGCATTAAATTATCAATAAAAGAATCTATATTACCAAAAAAGTTTCTTCTCATCCATGATATTTTCAATGAATGAACATGTGAGTATATATCTATCATTTTGGCTCTTCCCAAATGATAGGGTTGTATCATTTGTTTCCTACTTATTTTGTCAGGTTTATGATTCCAAATAAATTCAAAAAATGACTTTTGTAATAATTTCATAATTTCATCAGAGGGGTTCGGTAATGATAAAAATAAATAATTTAACTTTGATACTAATAAGGATTTTACAACTGTTATTCTACCAAACACTGTTAACGATCTTTTCAACCAGAGAGTCATTTGAGAGTTAATATGTAAAATTTGTGTATATGCAAGTCACCCGAGAAATCGATGCCTAAATATTTAAAATAACCATCAAAAACCCAATCTTAATTTTCTTCCGTACACAAAGAATCTTTCCTTTCTTTATATCTCCCTATCCACATTACTTTAGTTTTGTGTTAATTTAAACTCAACCCTGATGCAGCTTCAAAAGTATTTAAAATTTCTATCGTTTTCTTCAAATCATCTTCTGTACCATCTAAAGTAATTAGAGTATCATCAGCATACTGAATTATTTTGTGCTGAACATTTGCCATTTTTATCCCATTTATACCATCACATTTTCTTACCATTATACTTAATATTTCTGCACATAAAAGAAAAATGTATGGAGACAGAGGGTCACCTTGACGACATCCTCTTTCTATATTAAATCTGTTTGTCATATGACCATTGACCATAGCGCATGACGATGCATTCTCATAAAAAGTTTAATCCATGATTTTATTGAATCACCAAAATTAAAAAAGTCCAGAGCCTGAAAAATAAAGTCGTGTGATATTGAGTCGAAGGCTTTTTCAAGTGTTTAAAATTGGTTGACAAATGACGAATTAGATTGATTATTAATGAAATTGAAGCTGGGATTTACGGTCTGTTGGTTTCTCGAGACGAAATTGAACTACGAATTAATTAAATCGAATGACAAAAGTGTTAAAATGAATGGGAAAACCTATACTATCTCATAAAAAATGTCTTTGTGTTGCGCCCTCTATACCAAAACTCAATTACTCCTTTATACTACCATACATACTTGACCGAACTGCTGAATTCATGTATGATATAAATATAAGAACACGTTTATGATGCACACACGTGCATTCAATATAGAGCTGGCTTGCTATAACATGTGTCACAGTTGTCTTTATTTCAAAGCGCAAAGTAGAAACATTACAGAAAGCACCTGCTGATAGATACCACCTTTTTCTGTCTACCTAATGTGGTCTTTATGGCAGGTTTGGCTGCAGTCACTTTACTTTAATTGATCCTATTCCATTCTAGTAAATAATTTGTACATGTAGTACATGTTATCTACATGTACTTTTTCAAATAGATTTTATACACATTTCATTGTGCATATTTTTATACAAATATTACAACAGGTTTTAAGTGTAGCATTGTTTACATTCTGCTTCCAAGTACATAATGTAAAATTCCATTCTAGCTAGAAATAGATCCAGTCACTTCGTGATGTGTTATTAAACACACATGGAATACAATATATTGAGGTGTAAGTGATAATAGATTCACTTGATTGAACACAATGCATTCTGTGTGCATTATGCAATATGTTTTATTATGATAATAGCAATTAGTTTTGTTTATTCAAGGAAGCCTAACTTAAGAGTATAATTATAATTGCTCAGGTTCGCCTCTGAATAGGGCACCTGGATAAACGGCGCTCTATAAATGAAATATATTATTCTGTTAAGTTCAGTTTATCTCTTTTTATGTTATTACTACTAGACTATACTATCATTGAAAAAGCTATACTTTCAAAGGCCCCGATGTTTAAATCCAGTGTTACTTTGACAATGAATACAAGTATGCTTTACATACAGTCACACTTTTATTTTCATCAATTGATTAGGAGTGTTTCTGTATGTTTCAATAATTATACTTTTACTCACACTTTGTTCAAGGGGATCTAGTAACTTTGTTCGTATGTACAAATATATCAAAGGGTTTATATAATGTGATTTTTTGTGATCAATCTTATATGTCCACTGTGTGATGTGTGAAAATTGATTTCCATGGTAAATGAATGACATATGGCCAGTAATGAGCATACAAGTAAGATGATAAATCACTTTATTGCACTTGCTTTGTACATATTATACATTTTTTGCGTAGGTTTGCGTACATGTTTGTGTGTGTATCTATATGCGTATGTGGGTTGATGTTTATGTGTGCATTGATGTATGCATGCATATGTGCATTTGATTTAATGTATGTACACTTATGTATGTGTGTGCATGTATGTATGCATTTGTGCGTGTGTGCAAGTACTACTTAATTAATGTATGGGTGACTATAAAAGTCTATGTGTATGTGAGAGTAGGTATTGGTCTGTTTAGATATGCATGTGTATGCGTTTATAGATTTACGTGTGTGTATGTTTGCATATGTGCTATAATTATGCCTGTGCAAAAATTATTTCTAAAATAGGCACACAAAAAAGTGAAAATCAAACTATTTCTCAAATGACAAAATTACTAAATTACAAAACATGCTTATAAATTAAACAACTATTACTGTAAATTTACCACCACATTCCTGAAATACAACGCCATATGGCTAAATTTACCAAAACAAAACAGAGAAAAACTTAATTTCCCATTTTTTAATTTTAAAAAAAACTATAACTATTTCCCAAATTACTACATGGCTAAATTACAAGACATGCTTATAAAATTACCAACCATGCCTGTAAATTTACCACCAAATTCCTGAAAATTAAGTCGCAAAACTAAAAAAACAATACATTACGGGCAAAATTTAATTTTCACATTTTTATTTATTTCTTTTATTTAAAAAAAAAATTATATCATAATTCATTTTTCAATTCATATTTTTATTTAATCCTGAGGCGCGGAGCGCCGAATCTAAGTGCCTCGGCGCGAAGCGCCGAGGCAGCTAGTTACGAATAAAGGAGAGGATAAAAACATGGAGAAGGTTCCGGACATGGCAAGGAACAGTCAGAGGGAGGAAGAAGCATGACAGAAGCAGCAAAGGAAGCTGGGGTGGCCAAGTCAAAATGACCTAACAAATGGCATGTGTGCGGGCTCTTCCCAATTTGAGCAAGTAGACACTGTCTTTGCGGCGCAAAGATCGGGCACACCGAGTTAAGCTTAACTTCGTCTTCATGGTGTAGATGACAGAGACGACAGGTAGAATCCACACCCTTGCCAATCTTGACCAGCCTGGCTTGGGTAAGGTAAACCTTGCAGGAAATCTGCGTGATTTGTGGACTGACCAATCACGCTCTTTGTTTCATGCGCAAGATAGCCGGCCCAAACGTAAACAACAATCACGTCACTGGATCATGGCTGCAGTGCGACGGAAAGTTTCGAGGCATGTAAATCCGACTTCTGTGCCATACATGTCATCGACACTCAGAGCAAGTTTATACCATCTAGTAATAAAAACTATGAAAAGTGTAAGGAGCGTGCAGCTAAGTGGATAACATTGGAAAAGAGGTTGTAAAGTGAAATTACAGAGTCGTTTCTGAAACAAATACATGTACACTACACGGAAGTAAAGGTGTGGGACAAGTCAGTCATGGCCTGTACTGACGCGACGAGGCACAACTCAGACTCAGACTCAGACTCAGAGCACAATAAAGAAGTGAAGGAGAAGTCTCCAACTCCAAGAATCTTCAGATTGTAGGAGGCAGATTAAACCCAAGAAGAAGAAGATGACTGTAACTCTAAGAAATCGGGAACTGGCAGGTAAGTTATAATATGAACAGATCTAAATGATGTAGCTCTACGACTTCATCAAATGAAATGTATTCCCATTTTCCCAAAATAAAATTGCACTAAAAAAAAGAAGAACTTCCTATTAAATACTAGACCTAATGTAGTGAAATTTGTGATTTCAAGTTCGATGTTAGTGTTGGTAATCTCAAGATCACGAACCAAATGACAACATCACACATTACTGAAATGCTCGGAGCTGTAATATGATTGACATATTCTATTTTGGTTTGACAGTATGATTTAAAATTGTATATAATATTTAAATGAAATTTAAATGCGTTTACTCACTGATTTCACTTTTGTTTACTAGCCTTTTCGCGTGAAATTGTGAGAGGATCCCATAAAGGCATGACGTCCAATCGGTGTTGACCTATCAATGACATGATTAATGTGAACAGTATCATCTGTCTAAAGTACCTTCTCAACACCAACACCAACTTCAACAATCTACCTGAAATCACCTAATGACTCATAGATTTTCATATTTAGAATTATTTTGATTTACAAAAATTTAATTTTCTTTTCTCCCTTCTCCTTTTCTTGTATTATTTTTAAAAACCTGCAGATGCTGAGAAGACACAGCTATTAAAAGAATAGCCCCAAGAATAGCCATCAATACTTTAACAAGTGCAAAAGCAGCTGCCCGCGTTGTACACTGCGATTACAGATCCACCACATCTTCTTCGCTCGTGACAGCCCTTGGGTGGGACCGACTACACATCCGGCGACTCTTTGGACAGTGCACGCTCTTTTACAAGATCCATCATCAGCTAGTCCATGTGCCTTTCCCACCAGAAGTCCGCCAAGCCAACTATTATTCAAGACATGATCACAACCTGAAGTTCACCGTTCCATTATTTACTATTGACTCGTACAAGTTCTCCTTTTATCCACGGACCATACGAGTCTGGAACCATGTACCTGGGCCGGTCGTCAATACAACAGGACTGACCAGGCGCGCCGGAAGCAGTTTTGGATTGGGGGGGCAAAACCCCAAGGGGGCTCACGATTTATGTGTTTAGGGGCTCATGCCCAGGGGCCTGGGAACGATTTTTTCTCCGGGGGTCCTGAGATATATATACATATATATTTTCTTTAAATATTTTGAACCCCCGTAAGTGATTTTTGTTCACTTTTTTCACTGATAGCCGCGAAGCGGCGAATTCTTTTGCTAATTTGAACCCCCTTAAGTGATTTTTGTTCACTTTTTTGAGTGATAGCCGCGAAGCGGGGATTTATTTTTTTGCTATTTAGAACCCCCGTAAGTGATTTTTGTTCACTTTTTTAAGTGATAGCCGCGAAGCGGCGATTTTTTTTTGCTATTTTGAACCCCCGTACGTGATTTTTGTTCACTTTTTTCACTGATAGCCGCGAAGCGGCGAATTTTTTTGCTATTTTGAACCCCCGTAAGTGATTTTTGTTCACTTTTTTCAGTGATGGCCGCGAAGCGGGGATTTTTGTTGTTGCTATTTTGAACCCCCGTAAGTGATTTTTGTTCACTTTTTTCACTGATAGCCGCGAAGCGGGGATTTTTGTTGTTGCTATTTTGAGCCCCCGTAAGTGATTTTGGTTCACTTTTTTCAGTGATGGCCGCGAAGCGGCGATTTTTCTTTTGCTATTTTGAACCCCCGTATGTGATTTTTGTTCACTTTTTTCACTGATACATTTTCACTTGGCAGCCCAAGGGGGGGGGGGGGGGGGGGGGGGATTTAAACCCCCAAACCCCCCCCCCCCCCCCTCCCCCCGTAGATCCGCCACTGATTATGTCAAGGTGCATTTTCCCGTCTGGTGCTGATATGTTCGTCTGAGTGATTGATCTTTGTGAAGATTAAATAGTTTACAGAAGTTGTAGCAAGCTGACCTTCCTGCCCAAAAACCATAATCCAAATTATCCGAAAGTAAAAAAAAATGAAATCTAGGACAGTGCGCAGGAACAGGCGCACCGGAAGCAGTTTTGGATTGGGGGGGGGCAAAACCCCAAGGGGGCTCACGATTTATGTGTTTAGGGGCTCATGCCCAGGGGCCTGGGAACGATTTTTTCTCCGGGGGTCCTGAGATATATATACATATATATTTTCTTTAAATATTTTGAACCCCCGTAAGTGATTTTTGTTCACTTTTTTCACTGATAGCCGCGAAGCGGCGAATTCTTTTGCTAATTTGAACCCCCTTAAGTGATTTTTGTTCACTTTTTTGAGTGATAGCCGCGAAGCGGGGATTTATTTTTTTGCTATTTAGAACCCCCGTAAGTGATTTTTGTTCACTTTTTTAAGTGATAGCCGCGAAGCGGCGAATTTTTTTGCTATTTTGAACCCCCGTACGTGATTTTTGTTCACTTTTTTCACTGATAGCCGCGAAGCGGCGAATTTTGTTGCTATTTTGAACCCCCGTAAGTGATTTTTGTTCACTTTTTTCAGTGATGGCCGCGAAGCGGGGATTTTTGTTGTTGCTATTTTGAACCCCCGTAAGTGATTTTTGTTCACTTTTTTCACTGATAGCCGCGAAGCGGGGATTTTTGTTGTTGCTATTTTGAACCCCCGTAAGTGATTTTTGTTCACTTTTTTCAGTGATGGCCGCGAAGCGGCGATTTTTCTTTTGCTATTTTGAACCCCCGTATGTGATTTTTGTTCACTTTTTTCACTGATACATTTTCACTTGGCAGCCCAAGGGGGGGGGGGGATTTAAACCCCCAAACCCCCCCCCCTCCCCCCGTAGATCCGCCACTGATTATGTCAAGGTGCATTTTCCCGTCTGGTGCTGATATGTTCGTCTGAGTGATTGATCTTTGTGAAGATTAAATAGTTTACAGACGTTGTAGCAAGCTGACCTTCCTGCCCAAAAACCATAATCCAAATTATCCCAAAGTAAAAAAAAAATTTTTTTTTTTAAAGCGTCATTTGTGGCTGTCGGCTGTGTGACAATTTCGTAAACGAAGCATAATGATATACATTATAACATACAAACAAGTTTGCACGGGGTGCTGTGCACCCCCTGAAAAATGTCCGGGGGTGCTGCAGCACCCCCCGCACCCCCGCTTCCCAGGCGCATGCTCATGCCCAGAGGTGAGAGTGAGACCATGCAAGGATGAAGCGACCAAGCCCGAGGGAGCGAAGTGACTGAGCGGAGTCCCCCCTCCCACAGTAGGGAGCTTTTGCATTTTTTGACTTGAAATTGTGCAATCTGGTGCATAAAAACATGATCCAACAACATAGCTTACAACCAAAAATGAGTCCCGGGGGAGCGGAGCGACCGAGGGCTGGGGCAGAGCCAGAGGGGAGGGTTTGGGAGGTGGTATCCCCCTCCCACGGGGAAGATTTTGCATTTATATACTTGAAATGGTGCATTCTGGTGCTTACAAACATAAACCATATGCCACATTTGTATGATCCAACAACATAGCTTACAGCCCAAAATGAGTCCCGAGGGAGCGAAGCGACCGAGGGCTGGGTCAGAGCCAGAGGGGGAGGGTTTGGGAGGGGGTATCCTCCTCCCACGGGGAAGATTTTGCATTTATATACTTGAAACGGTGCAATTTGGTGCATAAAAACATAAACCATATGCCACATTATGTATGATCCAACAACATAGCTTACAGCCAAAAATGAGTCCCGAGGGAGCGAAGCGACCGAGGGCTGGGTCAGAGCCAGAGGGGGAGGGATTGGGAGGGGGTATCCCCCTCCCACGGGGAAGATTTTGCATTTATATACTTGAAATGGTGCAATTTGTTGCACGTCACACAAACAGCCAGAGCAATAACAGCCTACACAGGAACTACGTGGACCGGTACAGAAAAATCCACCCCAGACGTACCATATGCAAGTTACACAACAAACTGAGATCATTTGTTTGCGCGCGAAGCGCGCAGCAAAAACGTTAAATGGATGTATAACTTAGTTTTTAAATGTTAGAATTAACAAGTATTGGCTGACACATTTAATTTTTTCTTTTTTTTTTGAGGGGGGGGGGGCTTTTTGGGGGGGCAAAAACGCGTTTTGCCCCCCCACTTTTTGGATTGGGGGGGCGGCCGCCCCCCCTGCCCCCCCACTTCCGGCGCCTATGGGACTGACTACCTTTCAAATGGCTACATTACCCACCATTAGAGTAGTGCAGCCTCCCGTGGGCTTCCACGTTTAAATGTCACTATACTTTTTACGTTTTTTTACTTGCACATTTCACTCTTGCATCTTTATTGTACATAAATGCAAAGTGAAAATTGTATTATGGCACCTCCAGCATGACGACACACCAGCATATCATCCTAGTATAGCTTTGCAGCTGCATCAAGGGCTTACCTCATCAAGTATCAAGTAAGTGTCAGCAAGTGAGGATTCCTCTGTACCAAAGAGACTGCTTTGGTCAAGTTTTCATACGGACATCAACCCCCTACCAGCCATGACTTATAAACTGAATATATTTGCCAGTGCATTAGCTGCAATGGCGCTAAGTATATCCTTGAAAAGTCTACTGATATAGGCAGATAAGAATCTATGGTTACCATGTTCCACCCATGTGTAAATGGGTACCCATCTAGCCAGAGTGCTACATGTAGGTAAAAGAAGTGTCATAAAGTATTTATTAATCTATGCTCACCGCATAAACATGAACCAATATTTTGTTTTGACAAATGTGATTCCTGATACATTTTTATTAATTTTAATTTCCATGACAATCCTGGAAAGTAATTGTTTTTTTTTAATGTATTTATCTATCTATTTATTTTGTTTTTGTTATAACATGACACTTGTAAGTTGTTTTCATCATGTAATATTTTACCCAAAATAATGGGAAGAAAATAGATGTTGGGAGATTGAGGTTTCTGGACTTGTATTCACTGCTTATGAATAGATACACTGTACCAGTGTAGGTATATATATTTGGACTGGGAATGTACTCTGGTGCATTAAGTATTTTGTTCCATTATGACAAATATATAAATTATGTAAGATGAATAAGTTACACATTTTAATGATCATGATTAGTAATTGAAAGGTTTTCATATAAGTTTATGTTTTATGGTGTACAATGTGGTTATTTGACAATTTTTGCAAGTAATGTTTCTTCCATGTCTGCCTTCTTTTAACGTGTAGTATTTTGCTGTTAAGATTAACATTAACACACTAGTATGTACTCTATAGAACCTGTTTTGCATATTTGCAGTGAGTAAAGAAATGGACTAGTGAAAGCATGAATTTTGTAATGAATAGGTTTGATTCAGCTTAGGAAGAATGTTGATGTACATGTAAAACGTTTCCATATGCTCATATTATTTTTTGTATTTTCTTTACAAACTAATGAAATTAAGAAGAATATTATTTTTGCCAATGTTATGTTTAAAAACAAAGAAAACAAATCCTCAGAGGTAAGTAATAGGGAAGTTGATTGTATGTCTGGTTTACATGCTTTGTATGAATCAATGAAACAGTACACCATGATATTGAATATGTGAATATTTGTTGTATGAACTATGATAATTTTGCATTGCTAGTACAGTAGACTGTCTTGTTAATACTGTACAATGAACATGTACACAATCTTCTGGAGCAGACAAATAGCTTTGTTATTAATGAGTTAGTTTGATCGTTGTTATGAAACAATCAAATTATAAATTAATTTCAAACATAGAGAAAACTGACTAGAACTATTTAAATGAAATACATACATACACCTGGGAGATTTTTTTCAATAGCCAGACAATTTTACCTCATTATGATGTTCTTACAATGAGTCTACTTCATAATATGCATTACTTCTACTGTTTTGTATTTTGCCCAATTACCAGAACTTCATATGCATATGTAGATTTTCAATGCATTGAGATAGATAAAAGAAGATCATAAAGATTTTAGTAAATATGGAATATTTGACTTATCTTATGTTTTTTTCTTACAACTGTTCTAATCGTGTTCTAATATCAATTAATTTGGTGTGATAAATAAGTGCATTGTCTGGACTCTGGATTGTTTGTATGTTTGTGTACATGTATGTTTTGGTGTGTAGGTGTGTGCGTGTGTGTGTGTGTGTGTGTGTGTGTGTGTGTGTGTGTGAGAGAGAAAGATAGATATGGGAAGAGAGAGAAGTTGTCTGTGTATGTGTGTGTGTTTGTTTTTGTTTTTTGTATTTATTTATTTTACTTATTTCTTGATGTTTTAATTATTTATTTTATTATTATTAATATTATTATTTATTTGTATTAATCTATTTATTTATTTAAGTTTTTATTTTTATTTTATTTATTTATTTTATTTTTATTTGTATTCATTATTATTATTATTATTATTATTTTTTTTTGGGGGGGGGGGGGAGGGGTGTGGTTATTGCTGATCTCTCCGTCTCCCCTCTATTTATTTCCTCAAAGGAAAAGTCCACCCTGAAAATAAGTTGGTTTAAATAGAAGCAGAAAATGTTTCATCATGGAGTTATCAAGTTGTGTTTGATTGATCACACCTACAAACATTCATGACTTTCTTATTTTTAATCAGAAATTCACATTCAGATTATTGAATAAAACATACAAATATAAACTATTCATGGAAAGCAATGCATAGCAATTAAACAACAGGTTAAATTAACAAAATATAACATAATACTAGGCAATATTTACAAGAAGTAAATTCTTCACTGTCACGTTTCTCTCTTTTTTATGCCATTATCTAAATTAACTTAGTTTTAGGGTGGACTTTCCCTTTAAAATAAAAAGACAATTATACCACAATCCATTCTAAGACCCCGTTTACAGTGCAGGGCCGGGCCGAGCCGCGGCTCGGCCGCGGCCTAAATTGCGGTACTCGGCCCCAATTTTGTGCGTTTACAGTGGCGGGCTCGGCCCGGCCGCCCTTTCAATATCTTGTCGTAGTGGCGCTCTGCATGTAAACAAACGATTATTTTGGGGGCGCGCCGGGGTCACAGTACAAAGGCGCGTTATTTGCAATGAATTGTTTTCCCAATTTGGTACCGCATTTGGCCCTGAGTGCGTTTACAGTGAGAAAAAGCGGGGCCGAGCCGGGGCTCGGCCGCGGCCGAGACAACGTCCAGAGCGGGGCCGCTCGGCCCCGCTTTTTTTTCACTGTAAACGGGGTCTAAGACAGACAGTCACTACGAGGATAGATTTTTCCCGGGGTAAATGATACTAGATTCATGCTGGTGGCGATTGCATTATGCCTCCATGCCATGCCACCTTTTCGGAGCCGACCAGTGCCCCGCAGCTCAGGCGACAATGGCCTGATGATCTTCGTTAGCCGAAGTGATAGTGGCATATCGGTCTCTTTTCGTAACATTATTTATCAACTTCAAATGTGTTTTTGGTAATTTTTCAAAGTGGTACTCATTCCTTATCTATTCCGGAATTAATTCGTCTAAACGAATGAATTTACTATAAGTTGAGTTTCCATGTAAACAACAAAATCCAGATAAAGTTCGTGTCATTACATCGCATCAAAACATACTTTTCGCGCAACGATAAAACAAGCGATCTGATTGGCCCTAGCTTATGGGACACTGTTACGTTCTAATGAGAGATGCACTGGGATTGGATTATGTTCTAGAGAGTGTTGCAAACAAAATTCCAAGTTTTTTCTACTTTTTGAAAAAAATGTGCACTCTTTGAGCTTAACGAGTTATGAATTTGCGTTCAGTGACTTTTTCACTACCCACATGCCAAAATTCAGGTAGATACAAGATTTGAAGCACGAAAGTCAAGAAATAAGGCGATTTTCACGGTTCGGCCCGCGGTCTATTACTTTTGTATAGGTGGCAATGATGGTTTATAATCATTATTAAGGGGGTTGTCATATATATATATATATCACTAAATAGCATAAACTGTTGACCGATGGATAGACAACATTTCGAGAAAAAAATATCCGGTGTAAAAGTTGTCTCAATTACTGCATGCACAAAATATTTCACCCGATAAAACAATTACGGACATCGCCTAACAAGGACGTTTCTTCGGCGAATGAAACAACGGGTAAGAAACGCATATAAACGGAAAGAAACGGATTTAAAATTTTGCTCTCTGTCGGTCATCCGTTGACGCTATTCTGGTGATATGTGGCAAGGGCTTTATACACATTTTGTAAACATGTTTTGCACACATACCTTTTTAATTTATTTCATATATAAGGAATGAGTACCACTTTGAAAAATTACCAAAAACACATTTGAAGTTGATAAATAATGTTACGAAAAGAGACCGATATGCCACTATCACTTCGGCTAACGAAGATCATCAGGCCATTGTCGCCTGAGCTGCGGGGCACTGGTCGGCTCCGAAAGGTGGCATGGCATGGAAGCATAATGCAATCGCCACCAGCATGAATCTAGTATCATTTACCCCGGGAAAAATCTATCCTCGTAGTGACTGTCTGTCTTAGACCCCGTTTACAGTGAAAAAAAGGCCGGGCCGAGCCGCGGCTCGGCCCCGCTTCTTTTTCACTGTAAACGCTCAAAAGGCCAAATGCGGTGCCAAAAGTGGCCGCGCATTTGGCCCCGCTCTGGAGGTTGTCTCGGCCGCGGCCGAGCCGCGGCTCGGCCCCGCTTTTTCTCACTGTAAACGCACGCAGGGCCAAATGCGGTACCATATTGGGAAAACAATTCATTGCAAATAACGCGCCTTTGTACTGTGACCCCGGCGCGCCCCCAAAATAATCGTTTGTTTACATGCAGAGCGCCACTACGACAAGATATTGAAAGGGCGGCCGGGCCGAGCCCGCCACTGTAAACGCACAAAATTGGGGGCCGAGTACCGCAATTTAGGCCGCGGCCGAGCCGCGGCTCGGCCCGGCCCTGCACTGTAAACGGGGTCTTAGAATGGATTGTGGTATAATTGTCTTTTTATTTTAAAGGGAAAGTCCACCCTAAAACTAAGTTAGTTTAGATAGTGGCATAAAAAAGAGAGAAACGTGACAGTGAAGAATTTACTTCTTGTAAATATTGCCTAGTATTATGTTATATTTTGTTAATTTAACCTTATCTGACATAAATAATGGCAGATGCATATTTCACCATGCATAGACAGTACTGGCTGTAAGTTAGAAATCCAGAATGATACAATGATCAATAGCCATTTTATCCTCAAATACTAGTAATTACTATCATAACAGTATTTCCACTTGTAAATCAATGAAGTATTTCCACTTCCTTGTCTTTTGAACATTTTCTCAAAAGAAGGTATGTTAATGCAGACTTCTTTGCCCATTATTGCATTCATGTTTGATAATTTACTCTCTTGGCATTCCATGCTTACTCTTGAAATACAAAATAAATTGTTGCTTACAATATCTTATAAAATAATGATGGGAAATTACTACAATCCACAAATACAATACCATTAAAAATTGGATGCAAAGTTCGTACAGGGATTTTACAGGGATCATCATGTTCAAATAAGGACATACAACATGATGCTATTTAAAAATGTGAAGCAAGCTGCTATGCCTTGGTGTACCAAATAAATTATCTAAACCATTTTCATGGAAGAAAAACAAAATCCCAATTCATCAGTAAAAAAAATATATCTGTGAAGACTGAGGGCTAATGCTTTTCCCCTGTGAACGCTCATGGACTAAGTCGAATATCACCCATGTGATTATGTTCATATTGTCCTTAAGAGGTTAACTGGTTCTGTTTGGAGAGGTTGCCTAAGGGACAAGCCAACTATATTGTTCATGAGATCTCAGTCTCTGGGGCTCAGGGCCGGCAACATCCTGACAGGCTGGCCTTACAAAATGGCCAAATTTGTTTGAACAAGTAGTTTTGGCGGTCGAGAGACAGTCCAGGAGGCTTCAGCATGGCCGGGCACATGGCATTTGATGGCTCCACACCTCTCTTCATCAAGCATCTGGCGGTTTCCTCATCTCCGATTCTCTGGCGAACAAAGACGATACCAGGCTTGTCTTGGCTGAATCTGAAGTATGCGTACTTCCTGGGGCCAGTTACTTTCAGGAGGTATATGTAGAGGAAGCCCTTTCAGTTGTACCACTGCCAACCCTGACCACTGTTGTACAGCTTGGGGACACTTGAGGATGAGGACTTGCCCACCACTTCTGCAAACTCTCCTAGGCTGTCACAGACAGACCTGAAATGCATGGATAGTTTGAATATTAAAAATACTTGTACCTATACCAAACAAATATTTCACAAAATTACTTCAGCCTCAGTACTCAAGATAAAACCAGGAAATGCAGCACATTATGTGTATTTAATATCAAAATAGATTTACATTTTGTATTCTTCATTTGTAGATGAAATCACTTCTGTTATATATTGAGACCATGTGCTTTAATTACCTTGGGAGTAGTACATGTGGGAGGTGTGCACTGCTTGGTAGCTGGTAGTGAAGTGAGGTCCAATGCTGTACATGCAAAGCACATTGTATTGTAGCATGCCTATTGAATAGAGTGCTCTGCTGTCCTCTGTTGGCCCATATAGGATAACTGCATTCCACAGTAGTTGAACACAGCTGTCTATTGTTCAGTGCCTATTGTTACTTTAGGCAGTAGACTCAATGTACTTATATAACACTCCTTCCCTTCTTTTAAGACGAGTGTCCATGATCTAAAATGATCAAATCAAACATTGGCGCGATCAATCCTTCTTGTAGCCGCGTCAACAAATCTCAAACGTTCAATTATAGTCACTCCGTCCTGGAGAACAAATCAAAGCGGCTCCTACTTGGAGATTCATATAGTCCATTCCTTTTTGGAGTTTAGCAAATGATAAGCATGCATTCTGGTACTTTTCCTTTTCTTAAAGTTCTCCATTAACAAAATAAATGCATGCATCCTTCTCGTTGAAGTTATTCATAAGTCAACCTGTCCGGAGGGTGTCGATGACGAAGAGGGAACCGACGCATCTCTGGTGTAGGCGCGAGTTCAACTCTTTCCTCCCCCTCCAGCTGGACATCAGCATCGGGTTGATCAGGTGCATCAAGTTGCGGGGGCTGGAATGAAACCGGAAAATCCTCGTCCGTCAGGGTAGATCGATCAGACTGATGAGACGCTCCATCAATGATATGATCCAAATGAACATGTTTCTGCCTGTCCCCAATCTGCACAATATATCCTACTGGTCCCAGTACTTGCAGGATCATCCCATTTTCCCATTTGTCCTTCCCTCTGAACGATCGAATGAGAACTTGTTGTCCAGGTGAGAACTGGCGTATTTTGGAACGCTTGCCATCATGTGCCCTTTTAGCTGCTTGCTGCTTCTTTTCTACAGTTTCTGCTAGAGAAGGCTTGATGAGACTCATCCTGGTCCGTGGCTGTCTCTTCAAAAGCAACTCTGCTGGGGTGCGTCCAGTCAGAGAATGTGGAGTGTTGCGATACACAAAAAGAAAATTTGCAATCTTGTGCTGAATCGTCATACTACTCTGCTTGTACGACTTCAAATACTGCTTCACTGTTTGTACGCAACGTTCCGCTGCTCCATTCGAAGAAGGATGATAGGGTGGAGTCCTTATGTGATTGACTCCGTTCTGTTTCATGAATTCCGCACACTCAGCCGAAATGAACTGCGGTCCATTGTCTGATACGAAATGTTCAGGTAGGCCATGGATCGCGAAAATATGACGCAACACGTCAATCATGGCACTGGTTGTCGTAGATTTCATTGGAAAAACTTCCATCCACTTTGAGTACACATCCACAAGTATGAAGAAAGACTGGCCATATAGCTCCGCAAAATCTGCATGTACTCTCTCCCATACTCTTGACGGCCATTTCCACGAATGAAGGGGTGTTGTCGCTGGTTGATTCCTTGTGTGAAGACATGCATTACAGCTCCGCACTAACGACCCAATGTCCTGGTCTAGGCGTGGCCACCAGAAGTAACTCCTAGCCAGACTCTTCATACGGCTCATCCCGATGTGTCCATCATGTAACTCTGTCAGAATCTGGGTTTGCAGACAACCTGGGATGATGACCCGTAGTCCCCATATCAAGACATCCTGCTCAACCGAGAGCTCGTGACGGCGGCTGAAAAATGGCTTAAGACGATCATCATCCACCGTATTCGGCCATCCCCTCTGGGTGAACTCCAATACTCGCGATAGCACTGGGTCTTTTCCTGTAGCCGCTGCAATCTCTTGTGATGTCACAGGCAATTCACCAACATGAGTGTAGTGGTAGATGCTTTCCTCATCTCCAGCATGATCAGTGTGAATCGGAAGTCTTGATAGACAATCTGCATTCATGTGATGAGAGCTGCCTTTGTACACGATGTCGTAGCTGTAAGCTGACAATATCAGAGCCCAGCGCTGCAATCTCGCTGCTGCTATTGTTGGAACACCAGTCTTCGGCCCTAGTATCCTTACTAGTGGCTTATGATCAGTCAGAAGTGTGAACTGCCGTCCATAGATGTAAGGGTGAAACTTTTTCACTCCAAAGATCAGCGAAAGCGCTTCTTTTTCCAGCTGTGCGTAGTTCTGCTCGCTCTTTGTCAATGTTCGTGATGCGAACGCTACTGGTCGTTCTTCTCCATCAGGCATTATGTGCGAGAGAACAGCTCCAACTCCATATGGTGAAGCATCACATGCGAGGCACAGGGGAAGATTAGCATCGTAATGAGCAAGAACTTGAGCTGATACTAACTGGTCCTTTGCTGCCTTGAATGCCTCGTTACATTCATGTGTCCATTTCCATGGTGTGTAGCTTGACAGCAATGCATTGAGTGGATGGATTACAGATGACAGGTTGGGTAGAAACCTTGCGTAGTACTGCAACATGCCAAGGAAGGAACGAAGCTCTTGCACATTCTTTGGCTTGGGTGCATCTTTCACGGCTTGAACCTTCTCCGGCGTAGGATGTAATCCCTCAGAATCCACTATGTATCCAAGGTACTTGACTCTGGGTTCCATGAACTCACACTTGGTCAGCTTCAGTCGAAGACCATTCTGCTCAAGGCGTTGGAGTACTGCATCCAATCTTGCTAGATGCTCCGATTCTGTTTTTCCTGAAATGAGCATGTCATCAAGAAAACAAACAACTCCATCGAGTCCTTGCAGAACTTGCTCCATCGCTGCTTGAAAGATAGCTGGAGCACTAGCCACACCGAACGGAAGTCTTGTATATTGATACAGGCCACGGTGTGTATTGACGGTGAGATACTTGCGAGAATCCTCATCCATGATCATCTGTTGATAGGCCTGCGATAAGTCGAGCTTGGTGAAATAGCAACCACCTGCTAACGTCGAGAACAAATCCTGCGGGTTGGGTAACGGATACTTGTCCACATCCAGCACAGGATTGATCGTTGTCTTGTAGTCACCACAGATTCGCACTGAGTTATCCGACTTGGGTACAACTACAATCGGCGCAGCCCACTCGCTATGTGATACTGGAATAATGATTCCTTGTTCCATGAGTTTATCCAGTTGTTCCTCCACCTTTTCTTTCATTGCGTAAGGCACTGGTCGAGCTTTATTGAAGCGAGGATGAGCATCATCTTGGACTCTAATCTTAGCTCTGTGATTGGTCATCGTACCAAGTCCTGGCTCGAAGACTGCCTGATGCCTGCTCTTGATCTCAGATAACCCATCTAGCTTGCTCTCCTTCGATGAGCCGGTTTCCTTAGACCTTGAACCTTGAACTGCGAAAATCGAGGTCCAATCCAGCTTAATTCTCTTCATCCAGTTCCTTCCAAGGATAGCTGGTTGGCCCTTGGTGTCAGCAACCACCATGACATCAGTGATGACTTGATCACCGTAACGCACTTGAACTTGTGCTTGACCCAGAAGAGGCAATGTAGCTCCAGAATATGTTCTGAATGTGTATGTGGGCTTGTCCAAAGGAATGTGCTTCAATTTCTCATGATACATGTCTGCCGGGATGACGCTCATTGAAGCACCAGTATCAAGTTCCATGTATACCGGCTTGTCATCAATCTCAACAGTCACTCTCAATGCATCCTCACTTGATTTCTGCGAAACAGTGAACAGTCCAAGAGTTTGCACATCATTCCTATCTGTCTTCAGCGATTCAGATGCAACAAATTTGGTTGACTTGCTTCTGCATACAGCTGCCAAATGGCCAACTTTCCCACAGTTATTGCATTTGTACGTCTTGTACTTACAGGTTGACGGGTCATGGTCTCCTTTTCCACACCGATAACAGACCTTCCTCTGCTTTGAATTCGAGAAGTGTGGTTTCCTCTGTGAGCGTGAGTGCTGCTTGGGCGTCCGAGAACTGTATCCGGTACTGCTAGCACTGACTTGATTGACTTCACCACCTCTGAACGCAGCTTCTCCCTTCATTTCCATTACACGGGTATCCTTGTCCGCTAACTCCATTGCGATTGCACAGTCAAATGCCCTATCAAATGTTAGGTCCGCTTCACTCAAGAGCCTCTTCTGAACGACTCTGCTCTGCAGACCACACACAAACTTATCTCTCAGCGCCTCAGAAAGAAATGCACCAAACTTACATGTGTTTGAAAGTCTCCTCAACTCGGCTGCATAGTCAGATATGGATTCATGCGCTAGCTGGTTCCGTTGATGAAATCTATATCTCTCTGCTATGACCAATGGCTGTGGAGAGAGATGATTGGTCAATGTAGAAACCAAATGCGTATAAGCCTTGCTTGATGGCTGCTCCGGGCCGACTAAATTTTTCAGAAGTGAGTAAGTCTTTGCTCCAATGACACTCAAAAATACAGGAACTTTCTTCCCATCTGGCACATCATTTGCTGCTAGAAACTGCTCAAACCTTTCAATATAGGTGGCAAAATCCTCTGTAGCAGAGCTGAACTCTTCAATCCTGCCAAAATTCATCGTGAAATCCAGTTACCTCGTCGCCACTGTTATATATTGAGACCATGTGCTTTAATTACCTTGGGAGTAGTACATGTGGGAGGTGTGCACTGCTTGGTAGCTGGTAGTGAAGTGAGGTCCAATGCTGTACATGCAAAGCACATTGTATTGTAGCATGCCTATTGAATAGAGTGCTCTGCTGTCCTCTGTTGGCCCATATAGGATAACTGCATTCCACAGTAGTTGAACACAGCTGTCTATTGTTCAGTGCCTATTGTTACTTTAGGCAGTAGACTCAATGTACTTATATAACACTTCATAGTATGATTTATTTAATGGCAAAACAAATCTATATGTCAGTTCATGGCTTAACCACGACAGATTTCAAGAAAATGTCAGAAAACTAAAAATAGTATTAGCCTTTTGCAAGGGGTCAAGTATGATATAACTTTTTTTTTGACGTCAAATTAACAAATCTACTTTATAACATAACCTGGCAGAAATGTATCGCTTGATGGTATCTTTTTTATTTTTGTATTAATCACTAAACTATAGACCACACTATTTAAGAAACAAAATCATAACAGATTTTCAAGACACTGATAATTATATTTTAAATATCAAATTAACAGAATGTCATGGAGGGTTATAGAAGCCGGAAAAGGGCTAACACTATCCAAAAGGCTGACACTATATTCAACTGCCTATCGAGGCAAACTCAAAAACATACCTTTGACCAGACATCGGGTATCTCCCCTCTCCATCTGTCAGAACTTTTACCGGCATGATCATGATGACGATGACGATGAGGGGGACGTGTACAGTCTGGATGAAAAACTCCTCCAGAACATCATCAACATCCTGTAAAATAAAAAAAAAAGACTTCTGTTATTATCACAATAAAATTTGGTTCTACTTAATCAAATATAGCCTTTACCATGCCTGTGACACTTATAATTAAAGTTTGGCTTACTAAAATAATAGCAAGACTAATCAGAATTAGAATATTAGTAGCATTTTGTTTTGTTTACTGTCAGCATCACTTTACAAGTAATTCTAGTCTGTTTGTAATTGTATATTATAAAAGCTGTATGGGCCAACAACTAACTTTTATAGCTTAACAAAATATAAGCAGGAGAGGTCTAATATTTTTTAAATGTGCAACTTTTGTGTGACTGTTATTGTTAGTAACTTACTATAACAGTGTGACGTGCGCTGTTAATATTGTGAGATAAGCCAAACAATTTGCCCGTTTCTATACATGTACACAGGTTCAGTTTTAGTCATGAGTGTAGACCTAGGCTTAGTCTAGGCTCTAGGACTAGGCTCTACTCTATAAGATTGTGAAAAGTATATTGTTATGCTGATAGTGATACATAAATCAAATGCAGACAAATGAGCACTGAGTGCATGATGGAAAGGCAATTTACAACAGTAACAATTGTGCCATTTTTAGTTGTAATGTTTAATTTTTGTAACAGTTATATGTGAGTAAGGGTTTACCATAAAGTCATAATATAGAATTAGAAATGAATATGTAAACAAAATAGTTCATAATGTTACTTTACGACGTGGTATCCACTAGCAATATGTACAACCACGTATAACATTTAACAAAGGCAGTGTACTTCATTTCAGGATTGCTTCATATTTAAACATGTTATTGCTCGCCGTTTTTTATTTGTTTACTAAGTCTAAGTCTGAGTTGTGAAGCTAGTCCGTCAGCAGTAGATCTATAGTAGATCTAGATAGACTATCTAGAGCTAGATTTCTACATGATAAAAATGACAAATGATTTATAAACAACTCCTTTTCTCATCTCAAACAACAATGTTTAAGCTTTGGAAATAAGGTATACTGCCTTTATTTTTAATTGCATTAGTGGTACGCGTAGCTCGGCTACGTTAACAAACTTCTTCAACTTACCAACTGGCCAACAAAAAATTAAAAGCTTCGGACTGGTTAAAAATATAGACTATGTGACGAGCAGGAATGTGAGCTTCATTCAGTTTAAATCAGTTATAATCATCAAAGCCCCATTTTACACCTAAATGTATTATGTTTGTTCTACAATCTAATATTTATATTTTCTTACCGTTTCATTCATACTTGAAAGTTCCATGCAGCAAAATCCAGGTTGTGTTTTCAAGTTTTTTTCGAGCTAGCTCACCGACTGTGTGAAGTACTGCGCTGATATCGCATGCACTAATATTTTGTGCACGTTTGCGCGCGCCACACACATGAATTGTTAGTGCGACTTCCGTGTTGATTTTACAGCGTATTGACTCAGCAGCGCTAAGGGCCCTTTTCTCGCGTCGCGGCCCATATATAATCAATTTTACGACGTCAAATCAAGAAATCAATTCATGCTTTTTTCTATGCGTAGTATTTCATATTGTGTAAAACAGAATGGAAATTTGTGTGATTTTCCATTACTGTTTTAAATCAATGGAAACGAAAGACTGGCACGACTGGAATGTTCACATATTGTTTCCAAACTGATATGTTCTCAATTCCCGTCACTTTTATATATTTCTTTTTTAGTATCACTAATAATTGAAATAAACATGTTTTTGGAGATTTACAAATCGAACGTAGGAAGAGATTCACACATTAACTGGCGGGAATATTTATACTTGTCACTGTATACGGTAGTATTACTGATTAGCTGTGTAATGCACGCTGATTTTGTTTAATTTCCATCATAAACAAATACACATGTTATACTATAATTAGGCTATTAAAGTATACGGGGCGTCACGAGTTTCAAGTTCTATTGTACATTTCCATATCTATGTTATAACCCAGGCCAATGAGCTTTATTGTGTTGAATACCAGATCGTTTAATGACCTTAATGATTATATTTTGACAACGTAAAATAATACTTTGTAAACACTTGGTATATTTGTTGATCTCTCAAACCTTTTAACGTTATTAATCGTGATATTCTAATTGCAAAACTGAGTTATTTTGATATTCACGGTATTACTTTAGAATGTTTTAGGAATTATTTGTATGATCGTTATCAATTTACATCTTGCAATAACTTGGTTTCAAATAAGGAGAGAATCCTATACGGAGCCCTGCAGGGCTCCGTACTGGGTCCTCTCCTGTTTAAAAAAAATAATATCAATGACCTTTGCTCTGTTTCCTCATTGTTTCACTTTATTTTTTTGGCTGATGATCCAAACATTAGATCACCCACATATTTTGATAAACCTATATTAGAAACGAATAAAAAAGCGGAAAAAAAAACGAACAAAGCTAGTACAGGAGGTCCTGGAAAAAAACTTACAGGCCCAGCGATCATATATAGGAAACTGCAAGGAGGAAGACCACTCATGCCCAGCATGAAAGACACCAATGGAACAGAAATAAGTGATCAGAAATAAGTCATCAGATCAGTGAAATAGTCAGAGATTTATATAGCTCTCTATACAGTAGTGATCAACCAAATTGGAGAACAGGAGAAGATTGGTCAAGTAGATCAGAGGATGTGCCACCTATCCTACCAGAAGAAGTCAAACAGACCTTAAGGAAAATGAACAAGGGGAAGGCCCCTGGAGAAGACATTAACATCACATATTTTGAGCCTCGGGGATGAAGAAACCATTACAGTAACTACTGCCCTATTTAACAAGATCCTGCATGAGGAAGACATACCCTCTCGGTGGAATGAGTAACACAAATCATCCTCATATTCAAAAAAGGAGACAAGAAAGATATAAAGAACTATAGGTCTATCAGCTTACTTCCTCACCTCTACAAGATTCGTACCAGAGTAATTCTTGCCCGCATAGAAAAGCAGCTCGAGGACAACCAACCAAGAGAGCAAGCAGGCTTTAGACCAGGCTTCCGTACTTCCGACCACCTGCATGCACTAAGCCAAATGATTGAAAATTAAAAGGAATACCAGTTTGACTTATGTTTGGGTTTTGTGAACTATGAAAAAGCTTTCGACAAACTAGACAACCAGTCACTTCTGGCTGCCTTGAGAAAGCAAAACATCGATGAAAAGTACATACAAATCATACAAATAATATACAAAGAACCTACAGCACGAATTCACTTGAATCACACCATCACCGACTCAATTACAATCATAAGATGTGTCAGACAAGGAGACCCTATGTCACCAAAGCTATTCACTGCAGCTACAACAACAACAACTCCAAAGTAACTGTGCTAGGAAAGGACTTAGAAACAGTAGAACATTATATTTAGGAAAAAAAATTACCTTCAATAATGACACTGACGACGAAATAAAGAGACGAATCCAGATGGGTATGGCAAAGTTTGGCTCACTCTGCTACATCTTTTGAGACTCCACTCTTCTCATCTCCATGAAGAGGCAGGTATTTGACCAGAGTATTATACCTGCTCTCTCATATGGAGTTAAAACCTGTACAACCACCAAATGTTTGGAGAAAAGACAGAACGGGCTATGGACAGAATAAGGATAGGTTTAACAAAGAAGGACAGGATGACAAATATAAGCATATGACAGAAATCAGGAGTGCAGGATATAATGTTGACAGTGTTGTATCTGAGTCCACCCAATCCGAGTCCGAGACCGAGTCCGAGTCCAGACTGTACGAGTCCGAGACCGAGACCGAGACCGAGTCCATGACCATCCGAGTCCGATTCCGAGTCCGAGTCCAACTCTTTTTTTCTTTAATTAATTTAATTTACATTTATTCATTTTCTTTACTATAGGCAATTTATCTATCACTCAATCAAGTGATTAACCCTAGATATGTGTCCCATATGCAATCATTCAGGGCTCCACATTCACGGTTTCTTTTTTACTGGCCCTTTTGGGCCAGCAGATTCTTGAATGTTTTAATTTTACTGGCCGAAAAATAATCTTACTGGCCCGAAAAAACGAAGGAAAACATTACAAAATTTGTAAATTTTTTCTAGGACATTTGTATGGAAGCCCTAATTTGGCTTTCTAGATCTCTTCCTTTATGTTTACAATAACATGCATGTATGTTTAATTCATGTAAGTCATGAACGCAGAACATTTCTCTAAATTTGCTTGTTTGGGAGATAACTGAAATAAACTTTAAATAAAATTAAGCAAATGCCCTGTGTCTATGTCTGCTTATTTCTTCATAAGAATTTTAAGAAATTTACACATAAAAAGTTCTATTTTCCTTTTCCCAAAAAGACATACAATCTACATGACCACGAAGGTACTTCTGTACAACTTCTTAATTCATGTCTGTTTCATAATTGTCTACTGTTTGATTTTTGTAAAACCTTGTAATACTGCAGGTGGAATCGCAGAAAGATGATTTAACAACGTAAACATGATATTTGTAGTATGTTTTTGGCCAAACCCGACATCTCTAAATGGTTAGAAAAGATGTTGTCGACGTCATGCGTGCAGGTCAGGACCAAATACACGAATACATATAGTACATCATGGATAGCTAGTGGGGAGTCTATAATTGCTTAACTAGTTCCATAACATAATTATATAACTTTGTTCTACATGATGTAATTAGGCACTGGCGTTAGAGTGGGAAGATTATTTCACGTTATACCTTGCATACTTTGAAAGTATAATTTTGTTATTCGGTCAGGGTTATAGTTTGCTCCTTTGTATAATAATGCTCCAATAAAGTGCAGCGCCAAATGTTGTACTACTCATGCGGACTTCTTTTCACATATATGTGACCCGTCCTACGTAGAAGAACCAGAAGTCGACAAAGTTGATTTTCTGGATTTGTATTTAGTTCGATTCAGCAATATCTAAGCTTTAATATGATATAAAGTTTGTCTCATAATGATTCTGCAACGCGGAGTTATTGACGCTTTTCTAAGGCAAATATTGAACGGTCTGGAAATAAGATGCCGAGAAAATAGCTCAAGAAACTTTACATCCATTTCGAAAGTGAAATTAGCGTTTTAAGCAGGCCATAAATGAACCGATTGCATGAATAGAATGTCGTAGCAACCTTTATTCAATTTTCTTGAAAACTTGCATATCAGTAAATATGTATGATATACACCTTCCCTCCAGAATCTGTTGAATATTATCCATGCATTGTAGAGATATGAACAGATTTAATTACAATTTAAGTGGGTTTGGAACGATAAACTGTACACATCAAAGCACATGATACAATAGCGAGCACTTTCAGGTAACAAAAGGGATTCCGCTCTGGCTCTGTTTATTGTTCGATTAATCGGTATTGACTGGCAGTTTGATTTTAGGAATGCAAACTTGCGTCTGGTGCGTAATGTAAAAAATATTACAAAGAACAGTATGTTGATACGTGAAAAGTAAAACGGGGTATCGAAGCTAGACATTTTGGAGGGGTAGGCCCCAGGTACCAAAGGGGGAGGGGGGGGGGGGGATCCGTTGGTACAGGGTTTGTTTTCGTTCTTTTGGCGGGGATGCCCGGGGATGTCCCTTAGACAATTTTGAAACAGGTGTCTAAGTAACGGAGGCGAGCCTCGGTCAACTTCAAAATGAGGGTATATAAAAGAGTGGGATTGTGCTTTAGCCAACTTAAAACAAGCTCTAAATAGCGTTTTTTTTTTTGTTTTTTTTGGTGGTGTGGGGGGGGGGGGGGGGGTATGCCTTATTATAAAATTATTATGAACTACTTAAATATTTAGTACGACAAATTAATTCTACATACGATTAATGAATGTTATGTTACAGGGCCCAATTCTTTAATCTATATAATACTCACACTCAACCAGTGGTGTACATAGTGTATGAGGTTGGAGGGGGGAGGGGGGGGGGGGGGGGTGGGTGTGCAGTTAATTGGATAGGACTTGGGTCGTATTGTCATAAACATACTATGTCAAACTCAATAGGGCCATTATACAATGGAGGCCATTTGGATTACTAATCTCCGTGCAAGCGACCGCGCAGTCAATAGGGATTAAAGAATCTCGATGTGCGCTGGCCGCCCTTGACGGCTACCGAGATTCCAACTTAGCACAAAGGGGTTGTTAAGAGGCGGAGCTTAATATCGATCGCTTTTAGTGGCAAATAATTTTGGAACGCAAACTTTTCAAACCTGCAAAAAACATGCTTAATTTATACCTTTCCACTGGATATTTTTACTGGATATTTTGCGTACCGGTAGAACAGATATCAGGGAAATGCATGAGGCAATAATATATTTTTTCACTTTTTCATGCAATTTCAAATCAATCGTGATTTCTGAGGTTCGACATCTTGCGACTTTTGGCTCCCCTGCGGATGGCGAGGCACATATGCACAAGCGAAAATCGAATATATGATTTGTGTGCCATATTTGTCATATCAAGTAACAAACATTCGATCTTAGATTAATTGCGATTATTGATACATGATATATTGTGAGAAATCACATTTTCCTTTGCTCTTGTTCAATCAAATAATAATAATGATGTAAATCAAAAGCACTAATTGCTTGTCTTGATCTATGAACAAGAAACGATAAACAATTTCCACAAGTCATGGAGTGTTCTCCTCTCTGTTGATCAATGATGTTCTGGAAACGATTTACTCTCACGTGACTACTACATCACGACCCCACCCCAACCTCTTCCCCACCCCTGCGGCGTTCCTTGGTCGATATCTTATTTGCGGTGCCTAAACACAATGGAGAATTTTGGAGTCGATCTTTGTATCTTTATTTTAGAAATATTGCACAAGTGTTTATACAAAGTGTTTTTGTTTATACACACTGTTTATCATTTTGATTGCGGCTAGATTTAATATTTTAATGAGATGACTATCTGGTTAATTAACTGAATTATTAATTAATCCACATTGCTGCTCTCTACCCAGGAGTATAAATGGGTACTTGGTCGGGTGTTAATTAGCCTTCAGCGCCCGCTGGGCAGCTTGGGCTAGTATGCTCCCCTGGGAGTTGAGATGGTGCACAAGATAATTGTGCGGGTTTGAACTGTACCTGATGACCAAGGGTAATAATGCGCCTCTGAATAGGCAACTAGATAGATGGCGCTATATAAAAGCTATATATTATTATTATTAATTATCTGAATAATTTATAGTCGTAGACACACCTTGTATGTCAATATTGCACACTGCTGATAAGTTTGACAAGATAATTTATTTTAACTATTAATATCAGAATCAAGCATACAATATCTTTATATGATGGATCAAACCCTGCGCAAGAATCCGAACATCGGAGCCATTAAATGCATAACAATTTGTATGGCCTTGTATAAACAGATAATTATCAGCATGACTATGGGGTGTCATTAAACTTTGTAACTTAAACGATTAAATTGTTTGGGGTTCGCGCGCTACATTTAGAGGGATCGAACAAACAATATATGGGGAGAGTTTGTGAAACAGAGGAGGGAGAGCCCTTTTCGAAATTTGATTTTGTAGTAATTTGCTACTTCATTCAAACCCGTATGCATTCATGTATGCTATTAATCGTTTTTAAAATTTTATTTGGGGAAATGTTGCATTATGTTAAAGTGTTCAAACAACTGAATCATGTGACATGTGCACGCGCTGTGTAATAAGCCATCAATCTAAATAACATTTAAATAACATTAAATAAAACATTACAAAATTTGTAAATTTTTCTAGGACATTTGTATGGAAACCTTAATTTGGCTTTCTAGATCTCTTCCTTTATGTTTACAATAACATGCATGTATGTTTAATTTATGTAAGTCATGAACGCAGAACATTTCTCTAAATTTGCTTGTTTGGGAGATAACTGAAATAAACTTTAAATAAAATTAAGCAAATGCTCTGTGTCTATGTCTGCTTATTTCTACATAAGAATGTTAAGAAATTTTTACATAGAAAGTTCTATTTTCCTTTTCCCAAAAAGACATACAATCTACATGACCACGAAGGTACTTCTGTACAACTTCTTAATTCATGTCTGTTTCATAATTGTCTACTGTTTGATTTTTGTTTTCCGTTTACTTGTTACCATTTTGCCGTTTGTTGACATTTGAAATTTTGATATTTTGACATGTAAGAAGAAAATTATGAACGAAGATTAAATAGAAAGTAAAAATCTGAAAGGAATCTACATCATGATAAGAAAGAGGCAAAAAAAGGAAAGAAATGTAACAAATTAAAAAACAAGCTAAGACTGGACGAGAGAAAGACAGGTAAAATAACCAGAAAAGCCTTTAGAAGTGATGATTATTCTAACTTGAGCTACTCCCATCGAGGCTTGTTCGCCTTGCCGAAAATGTTCAGAATCGCGGTGTGAAATGTC
This sequence comes from Echinarachnius parma, assembly GCA_037951105.1. Classification (NCBI taxonomy): domain Eukaryota; kingdom Metazoa; phylum Echinodermata; class Echinoidea; order Clypeasteroida; family Echinarachniidae; genus Echinarachnius; species Echinarachnius parma. Next base: position 28,536 of record JBAMJV010006220.1, read on the forward strand.
ATAAACAAGACAGTATGAAATGATTAAAAAAATAAATTCACAGGATATACAAAGCTGAAAAAATAGAGGGAAATAAAAGGATGTTATTGCTAAGAGAGGTGTGATAGGAATAAGTAATGGATGTTGAAATCCATACTGGATAAGCGAGTTCAAGTCAAACTCAACTGAATCAAACTCAAATTCAATCACCATGCATGCAAAGTGCAATGCAGCTAGTTTTGAATGCACACCACATCTAGTCCAATCTAGTCAAATCAAAGAAATGGAGATGGGCAGGACACCTAGCCAGGAGGTATAAAAACAGATGAACACACAAAACTACAGTTTGGACTCCTAGACACCTAACCAGAAAAAGAGGGAGACAAAGCAGAAGATGGAGGGATGATTTAACAGCACAAAATGGCATTGTTTGGCAGAGAATAGCTCAAGATAGAACAAAATAGAAAATTGGTGAAGAGCCCTTCCTCCTGCAGTGGCGTGAAATAGGCTGAAGAAGAAGAAGAAGAAGAAGAAGAAAGAATTGAGACAAATAGTTGATTGGTTTTCAATGCAAATGAGTTAATTATGAATTATGAGAAAACAAATGTATTATATTTCCTTTGTAAAATAAGTATATATCATACAAATTATGTTAAAATAATTATGAATGATATCACTTTAACGGTAAGCTCATCAGTTAAATTTCTTGGAGTCATTTAAAATGATACTTTTTCTTTTGAATATCAAAGATTGTAAATTAAGAATAAGAATGATACAAATTACGCATGATATTACCAGAAAAGGCATTATTTATGTTGTATAATTGCTTAAAGCGTGACTAAATTACAAAGGCATGTTGACTTTTGTTGATCTGTAATAATGAATACATCACATATCTTTTGACTATTTGATGTACATTTGTGTCATATTTGTTATATTATTTTGTATATTACTTTAATTCTAAGCTTCACCCCTCAAAAAACCCTCCAGAATCAATTGACTTTTGTGACATCATAATTGGTAATTCCCTTCCTATCAATTGACCACCTGTTCACAATAGCATTGCATGTTTTATACAATGCCCACTCACCATGAAAAGAAGGGTTTCCATGAACACATCCAATGCTAATGCAATAAGGTACTAAGTGGGTGAGAACATATCATTTGTTCATGTTTATCTAGCTAACTGATGGTTGAATGGTATTATGATGTCACAAAAGTCAATGCTGGAGGATTTTGTTAGGTTTGGAGCTTAGCAGGTAGGAGAAAAGTAATAGAAACAATAATATAAATCATATTACAAAAATGTACATCAAATAGTCGACAGATATTATGTGATGTATTCATTATTACAGATCAACAAAGGGCAACATGTATGCATTTGTAATTTAGTCACCCTTTAATTTTGCTATATTTACAATATTGTAATATTACCTGGGCAAGCGTTGGTAAAACTAAATTGGATGCTCTGTATGAACTGTAAGAGAAAGCTTTTAGAATATGTACTAACTCTGATTATAAAGCTCATTCTCTTCCCTTTTTTGTTTCATTTGAACACTCTCATTTATGATATTCATACAATTCGAACTGCTACATTAATGTATTGTGTTTTTAATAAGTAATGTTGTCACCAAACAATATTTCTAAAAAATTCCTTTGCAATGATAATCATAATAATCATAAGTTGAAAATGAGCTGTGCTGAAAGGGCCATCCGCCCTATGAGAGGTAAACAAAAGATAAATCAATAAAATAAGATATGTTTTTCTTTTTAAAATTCTATTGTGGACCATTAAGGAACTGTTTGAAGATTTAATGAAATACATTTTTGTTGTCGATAATAGCTGCAGGTACAATGCAACAATATTGAAAATTGTACAGCCAACTCTGAGAAATGACAAAAAATGACGACTTGTTGGATATACGCTATGGATAGGGAAAGGGGCCAATCATTGAAGGTCAAACACAAAAGGCTAAATCAATTAATTCAAATTCACGCAACACTTAATTGTACATTGGTAGTTTGGAAACGTTTTAAAATCCTTATTTTGTGGCTAAAATGGTTCATTAGACGCAAACGATAGGGAAAAGGAATTAAGTTCGATCTAAAAAAAATTATTCCAACTTTATGACCAACAGTGTATAATGTGTATAATAAGTAGTTCGGTTCTGGCATAGAGGGTCCAGCTGCACGACATAATTGTTTGTGTGTGTGATAATTGAAAAACTGAGTGTGGAATCTGAAAGAGCAAACAATTTTAATGGCAGGTGAAAAGTTTGACACGCTATTTTCTTTAAATAACTAGATAATATAAGTACCTACAGGTAAATATTATTATCATCATACTGATAATATAAGAATAACGGGGTAGTTCAGTTTTGGTATAGAGGGTGCAGCTGCACGAAATAATTGTTTGAGTGTGTGATCATTGATAAAATGAGTGTAAAATCTGAAAGAGCGAACACTTTATTTGATAAAAATTGGTTCAGAAATGACTGAAACATCAATTAATATATCCATCTGTAATAGGCCCCAGATTTATTCGATGAATTTTGTAAAGAAATTAAAAAAATGATTACCCTTTTTCAAAATTTGTCAAAAGAGGTTTTTAAAAAGATGATGATCTCTCTATTTAATCGTTATTACAAGCAAACATCACATGCATAATTCTGTATGAAAAGAGTTGAAACCACTGTTTTTTTTTACAACACGCCCTCTTGTGTTTCAATGGCTCTTTTAAAAATAATAACAAGCTATTTATTTTGTCGTTTGTAATTCGTTACTCCTTTTGAGCATGATGAACTTATAACTATTCATTTGTACTGTTATTGTGCAGGTTTTGGTTACTAAAGCTGAGACTTACCAAAACTGTACTACACCCTTAAACCCTCAATTCTGATTACAAAGCAGAATGATGATATTGCAGTTATTACACGCTTAACTAACATGACTAAAGTGCCGAGTGGGTAAAGAAAAATGTATTATAATACATCGTATGTCATGAAACCATCTACGGTAACACTGTTTGAAGGGATCTAGTAACTTTGTTGACCTGTGTAAAAAGTGACGAGTGGTTGATACAATGAATTTGATGTAATCTGATATATCCTCCGGGTACTCTGTGATAATTTTAAGTTAAATGTTTAAATGAAGTTATATGTTTAAGTATCTCACATTGATTGGCTCGGACGATACATGATATGCAAACGAATGACCAGATTATGATTATTTAGAAATGAATGCCAATTAGTAACTGTTTATTGAGAAAGAAATATATTTATAATGTTAACAACAAATTATGCGATTACTGGTTCATTGGTCCTGGAACGTAAATCGAACAGGATTGTCTGCAAAATGTAGGTAATAAGTTATAGTTTCATACTATGAAATAGCATTAAGATTGACCTACTATCTTTAACATTATTGTTGCAGAAAGTCCGAATGTAATTTGTTGGGGGACATGCGGTACAGTCGCGTAGCTAAAGATATCTACCGATGCAAGACAGTATCACTACAGGATGAACTACAGACGTATAGGTATAGTGCTAGAAGCGCAGTGAGTAACGGGACCCAGTATATAGCTTCATTCGAGACCCAGGGGCAGGGCTGTTTAGAACCCACTGGGGATTTCAATGTGGGTTCGTGGGCGGATCCCCATGAAGCTTTTGGATTTCTGATTTCTACAGCTAAAGTTGATAAGTTCATAATAGTTATGCATAGGTTTAGCAATCTGAAAGTTTCGGGTTCGAATCCAGCTGAAATCCCATTTTCGTTGCTCTTTTTCTTTAGTATTATATTTCTGGTCAGTCTGTCTATATGCTTGAACTAATTATACAAAAAATCTGCATTACTTCAAGGATTCTTTGCATATTAGACAAGTGTTGTCTGAATGAGGATCACTTATATAGTTGACGTCATCAACAAATTTACGGGATTCGTTTAGGTTTGTTTTTGTTGTAAAACCGTAACATTTTACAAATCATAAAAGGTTCTTTTAAATTTGGCGGAATTGGCGAAAACTGAACAATTATTTCCCTCCAAGATGTACAAACTAAAGGGATAGTTGAGTTCTGGTAAGGAGCTATACAGTTTTGGTCAAACTGAATTTTAGTAACTAATATCTGCACCATTATATTACAAACTAATAGTTATAACTCGAAAGGAATTAAAAGTTACAAATGACTTGGTAAGGAGCGTGTTATCATTAAAAAAAGAACCGTTAAAACTCAAGACGGGGCTCTCCAAACACTCATCGGTTTTAACCATTTTAAATAAAAATATCGTGCATGTGATTATTTGTTGAAATAGTGATTAGATAGAGAGATAATCAACCACTATTTAAAAACCTCTTTTGTAATTTTTTGAAAAGAGGAAGCATAACAAAAATATTAACGTGTATGGGTATGGACGGGTATGGACAGAGCTACCCCTCTCCTAGCAAAGCCGCCGTCAGTAGCAGGGCTCCTACTGACTTGACCTGAGCAATGCTAGATAATGACATGTAACCGTTAAATGTTTCAAGTTGAGTGGTTACAATAATATCTAAATACACTCTATCCATACCAGTGTCGTACATGTGGTAAACCATTTACATGTCTAAGCGTAATGTAACATGTAATCGAACAAAATGTGATTTGTATACAAACATAACGTCGAATATATGTAATACTACTACTAATAATATATACATGTATTTATATAGCGCATATTGCAAACAGCTTCTAAGCGCTTAAATAATAATCTAATTAGTATTACCCATGGTCATCAGTAATATTTCAAACCCACACTGTAATATTGCGTATTTTCTCAACTCCCCTGGGAGCATACTAGCCGAGCTGCCACAGATGATGGCGCTAAAAGCCGGTAAGGCGAATTAACACCAGACGTTACTGAATTACCTGAAAGGGTTAATTACCATATATTTAAAATTGTATTTGTTTGATATACAAATACATTTCCAACCCATTTTGTATAATAGTTTGTATATAACATGAGTAATCAACGGAATATTACCGATATTCTTACATAGGCACTGCGATCAAAAGAAATGCCACGATCTATCACAACTTAGACTTTACAAATCATATTTACCACTTCTAATGTCGCTGGGACTCGATCACAAGCTACCTCCGGATTGCTAGCCAGCACTCTTTCAAAAGAGGTCTCGAACCCAACAGCCTAACTTCTATCCAAACGGTCTAGTATTGAGTTAAATCTGCATATCTCAACATTGTCCGTTCATTCAATGTTCAATGTGTGAGAGTTTGAAATCTGTCTGTGTAACAGTACTGTATATATGATAATAAATCACCCAGTCCATCGAAGCCCAAAAAGCATCAAAACATAACGTACTTAAAATCACGTCAGTAGATACTGTTTATCCATTGAACAAATCAAAATAACAAAACGTTGTTAATTTGTATCACTTTTCAATTCAAACAGAAACAGAAACCGACCAGAAATATTACTTTGCTCCTTTTCAGTCACTTTTCAAAAAGTGTTTATAAACAACAAAATGTATCGCCAGAAGCGGCTCAAACAACTTCGAGAGTCACGGAAATCAAAACGTTTAAATGCAATCAATGTGGTTCATAATTTCAGTTCCCTTGTGAGTGAGTAAAGCAAACAATATACACCCTCAATATCATAAGCTGCAAGACGGAACCAACCTCGAGTGTAATGCAAAGGTATAAATGCGATAATTCTGCGTCTCTGTATATCTATGTCTGCAAATATGTCCAAGTAGCTAGATATGTCCACGCCCACTAACTTTACCAGTGAAGTGAAACACAATCCTGCTTAGCGCATCCAAATGTCACGTGTTAAACAAACTTTACACTATAGCTCCCCGCGCTATTCATGGCGCCTACAGATCACGCCCACAATACATTAACACAGCTTGCTCGATAAGGACTAACCCATTGAGGACTGGTCCCTCGAGATCTCCAACTGGAATCTCTTGACAACGTGTGTTATAGAAAGAAAAACAATTACGTCAATGGGTTCATAAACGACAGCAATATTTTCTATGCGAAGACGCCCCAAAGAAGCAGCCAATCAAATCAGCGGCAGATGTATTTATACAAATTTGTCCGAAGAGGAAATAATATATTTTATGGAAACAAACATTGTCCTCTCGCCAACTGAAACGCGTTAACCCGCTGTAGATAATGCGACATCTAGCATGTAATTTATCTTCTTCTAGATCATGTTTCTTACACACAACAAAGAGAACCGAAACCCTCAATATTCAGCTCACGAGCAAATAGGTCTTGAGTTTGTATCTATTCCACCAAATGAAACCACAGTAGAATCAAAATGCAGTCTAAAGTGCTAGGAGTACAGCAGGCCTTGCGAAGGGGAGGGGAGGGGGGGGGGGGGGGATGAACGATCCCTGATCACGTCGTGATTCATTGTTGTATGTTCGTTTTCTTGTGTGTGTGTGGGGGGGGGGGGGGGGTTATCGTTTGTTTGAGGGTACGTGTGGTTATTTGACTGTTTTGTTTGTTTTTGTTTCGTCACGCGGATGTTACTTTACATTTTATGTTTAAATTCTCTTCCACAAAGTTAACTGACAATACATCATCAACTACTTGTATAAACTGCTCAGCATAATATCTGTTTGAACTTCAATGTTACATGTATAATATAGCATTGATTATAATTGCTTTACTTGTAATTAATTGTTTGTTGCATTATTACTGTAAATTCTAACCTAGGTTAGATTCCGTATGTGTGCGGCAGGACCCAACTAATGTGTGTGCGGTTTCTACCGAATGTGCCGTTAAGCCCTTATCCAGGGGAGTGCTAACCGTCTCTCCTTTCTGTAACAATCAATTAAATCAAACGCACACACATACATAATCAATCACAACACACCAACACACACACGCACAGACAGATGCATCACCAACACATACATATCTACACAACCATGTAAAAAACACACGTATACACACACAAACTAAATTCACAGGAGAGAAAATGTGTACACACGCTTGAAACTGTTAATTCAAAACTATTCACGTAAAATCACACACACCTTCAAGCACACAAACTGTCTACTACAAACCAAAACACGTCTCGTCTGTCACAAGACCATATATTATACTCACTGGTGACACTGGCAGTGGCGTAGTTGGCATGGAAGGGGCATTCAATCCCATATGGGAGGTTCGAGGGGCTACCGACTATTTGTGTGAAGGGAAAGGCGGGGTCTTGCGAAGGGCCTTGCGAAGGGGAGGGGAGGGGGGGGGGGGGGGGGGATGAACGATCCCTGATCACGTCGTGATTCATTGTTGTATGTTCGTTTTCTTGTGTGTGTGTGTGGGGGGGGGGGGTTATCGTTTGTTTGAGGGTACGTGTGGTTATTTGACTGTTTTGTTTGTTTTTGTTTCGTCACGCGGATGTTACTTTACATTTTATGTTTAAATTCTCTTCCACAAAGTTAACTGACAATACATCATCAACTACTTGTATAAACTGCTCAGCATAATATCTGTTTGAACTTCAATGTTACATGTATAATATAGCATTGATTATAATTGCTTTACTTGTAATTAATTGTTTGTTACATTATTACTGTAAATTCTAACCTAGGTTAGATTCCGTATGTGTGCGGCAGTAATGTGTGTGCGGTTTCTACCGAATGTGCCGTTAAGCCCTTATCCAGGGGAGTGCTAACCGTTCTCCTTTCTGTAACAATCAATTAAATCAAACGCACACACATACATAATCAATCACAACACACCAACACACACACGCACAGACAGATGCATCACCAACACATACATATCTACACAACCATGTAAAAAACACACGTATACACACACAAACTAAATTCACAGGAGAGAAAATGTGTACACACGCTTGAAACTGTTAATTCAAAACTATTCACGCAAAATCACACACACCTTCAAGCACACAAACTGTCTACTACAAACCAAAACACGTCTCGTCTGTCACAAGACCATATATTATACTCACTGGTGACACTGGCAGTGGCGTAGTTGGCATGGAAGGGGCATTCAATCCCATATGGGAGGATCGAGGGCTACCGACTATTTGTGTGAAGGGAAAGGCGGGGTCGCCATCTATGGGAGGCCACTGGGTACGTTTTGTGGTTGTTTTATTGGTGTTTCCATTTGGTGTCAAATTGTTATGAGGAATACTCAGACCTCCCTGCCACCCCCCCCTCCCCCCACTCCACCCCTTGTAGCAACGTCAGTGTGTATTTACCTTAATTTGATGTTGCTGTAGTTGTTGTAATGTTGTTGGGGGCAATGAGAATGCAGCGTACCACTCTTAGCTGTATGATTCATTAGTGTTTATTTGTCAGCCACATTCCGGTAAAACAATAATATCTACAAATAGTGTTAATTAATTGACATGGGTTGATGAGATGTTAAAAGTTCACCCCCCACACCCCTTACCACCGGGACATACGACTTACAAATGCCTCGGATGTGTCAAACAATGGATACATTTGGATCTTTGTATTAACATCATTTGCATTCTTCAAATTTTAGATAGTAATATCACAAGTATGTTTGCTCTATCCCTGCATAAAGAGATTGTCGTGCAAATACTACAATCAAAACGATTTATAGGTCAATATTGAATATTGCTGTAAAGGTCGCCAGGCCCATATTTGTCACTATGGGTGCAGGGGGGGGGGGGGGGGGGGGGGGGGGGGTTGGGTGCAGGAGCCTAAGAGGATGTCCGTAGACGGCAGCACACCCGCACACGGATAGTTCTGAATGTAGCAGTATATTGTATGAGAAGGGCGAGTATAAACATACATTAACATAATTGTACCTCTTTCATTGCTTTCATAATACAAAATCACCCAGGCTTGTAATATTTCACCAATTATCTTTACAGCGGCTGCGGGTCATATTTATTTAGTGTATTATAGGTCATACAACAATTTGTCTGGATGTCATTGTCCTTTAATATATTTTTAAATGTTGAGTCCGACTGATATTATACAGGTGTATATGAAGAGCTCACTTCCAAAAGGCGCTAAATCCACTTTCCATAAAAATTTAGTTAAATTACGGTATATCTACATGTATAATCTACGTACCTATCTAGGAATCCACATTTTACGACTGATATTAAACAGGTGTTTAATTAATTTCTTGTATAATTGTCTACCTTAATTGTCTTGTATCATAGAACAATTTGCTAGCATATTAGTTCAATTGTATGCATATCCTCTAGTTGACAATTTTGTTTGCAATAATTCGAAAGCTTGAGGCACATATACCCGATGTACATTGAGCAACATCCATTCTATGCCAGCCGAGGAGGGTGTTTCACAAATATCCTAAGATGAACCTAAATTCTAAGTTAGACTTAATATAATATTAGCCATTATTTGCCATATAAAATGTTGACATAATTCTTTAAAATCTCTATGACATTATTTTCTATATTCAAGCAAATTGGATATTTTTGATGTAAAATATGTACAAAGATTACAAAATTGAAATTTTTGCTCTTTAAAATGTTTTAGTTGCAATGCTACAAATGATTTTTCATATCTAAGACTAAGTCCAACGTATTCATTGAAATTCAACTTCATTCAAACTTAAAATCTGTGTGAAACACCCTGGGTAGATGTTGATTAGTGAATCATACAGTTACTAAATGATGTGAATATGTGAGGAAACATTGCAGATTTTTCTTCTTTTTTTATTTCTTTGAATTTATTTGGATAAAGTGTCTAATATTGTTAAGAATTAATCATATATCTACCGGGTTTTCTTTTTGTTTGTTCATTTATATGTAAACAAACAAAACAAATGGTTGTACTCCACATCACATTCACATCATCAAAGTCACACACAACCGTAAAACAGTACAATCCAGGCAATAACATTTAGTACTCCACATAACATTCACATCATCAAAGTCACACACAACCGTAAAACAGTACAATCCAGGCAATCCACTTTCCATACAAATTGAGTTAACGATTTATCTACATTTTATAAGCTACGTAGCTATCTAGGAATCCACATTCTACGACAAATTACTCACTCGCGTCAAGCAAAGACAATTTCAACCCCAGCAAAGTAAGGCTAAGCCACACCAAGTCAGAGCCAGATTGTACAATCTCTCTGTAAGCATGGTAAGCTGGGGGAAGGGTAACTCATCATATCGTCGTATCATGACATTTTCAACCCCAATAAGGGCTGTTTTCATTTTAAAAAGCAGCTTTGGTCTCTAAAATACTGTGCTTCAAATAATACTTCTCTTTCCATTACATCACAACTTAATGATTTCTTGAAGCACCCTCATAACCAACCTGTACTATCCCTTTAAGACACACTATTGTTCAACGAAACCTTACTAGTTGCATATCAAGATATATTATTCAAGATACGATATGGGCTCTGTCTCATTGAAGCACCCTCATAACCAACCTGTACTATCCCTTATATATCCCGTATGTTCAATCAATAATAGTAAATATATTATCCATTGCGGATATAGTATCGGAAATAATATCGCTAGTGATATTCGTTTGTCTCGCAATGTATGGTCAAACTAGGAATCTAAAAGATCATGACGTTTCGTCACGGGCGCCTTGCCCTGAAATTGATACGTAGATATGAGCGTTGTAGCAAGAAGGTGGCTTAGCCCGACCGTGGGTTTCGAATCAACCGGTGGGGGCCGGATTGTAGGGGAGTGTCATGGCGACGTATCGTACGCTGGTTCGGTAGGCGGACCGATCCAGTGTCCCGTTGCTTGGTTACGTGCCCGGGTGCACCGGCCAATCAATGCGGCCCGTTTTTGACCTATCGGGTACGTGCTCGCTTATGTGAGATTCTGCGTTGGGAGCCACGGTAGAGCATAAATACCGATTGTCTACATTAGATAATATCATTTGACAAAGACGTGAAGAGGTGTTCTGGTCTAGTGGTTAGAGCTCCGCTCTTCGCACTAATCGGCCCGGGTTCGAATCTTGGCCGCGTCTATCGGAAGGTGACGATAAAGGGCGGTCCCAGACGTAAATAATCATAATTGATTGAGCGCGTCTGCAAAAACTAAATAACCACCACCATTTGACAAAGTGTTGCAGCGGCACACGAAACGTCATGATCTTTTAGATTCCTAGTTTGACCATACATTGCGAGACAAACGAATATTATTTCCGATACTATATCCACAATGGATAATATATTTACTATTAAGAATAATGGTGTTCGTAATAAATTCGCATTATTTGATTTAGTTTATGGTTAAAGGGCAATGAAACCCAAGCAAAATGTTGCTTTCATAGTCTTAAAGAGATTAAGAAGAATAATCTCTGAAAGTTAGAGCATACTCGGGTAAGAAACAAGAAAACTACGGCTCTTTGAAGATGTCCATTTATTCATATGGGAAACTCAAATTGGCAACGCACTCAGATAAGTGTGTGGACAACTCCCCATATGTTTTGTACACAAATGTTCCCATTTTTACAGTTTTCTTCATAGTCACATTTTTCCATTCCCCCACCTCATGATATGTTATGTATAAAAGCATTCTACAAAACATATGTTGAACTCGAACGAAGGGTAAACATAAATTTTGAGAAAATTGAACAAAACTTAAATTTTGTGTACAAAATGTATGGGGAGTTGTCCACAACTTTGCCAGAGTGCGTTGCCAATTTGAGTCACTCAAAAAAAATACATGGCTCTTTTCAAAGAGCCATAGATTTCTTATTTCTTGACCGATTGTGCTCAAATTTTCAGAGACTATTCATGATATTTAGTGTCTTATAGTGCATACAACAATTTGTCTGGATTTCATTGTCCTTTAGTAATTATTATTTTTCAGAACAACATATCGATGTAAGTGAAGTATTCCGTTCGTAACAAGAAACGAATAAAAACTAGAACTGAACATTTCGCTCTAAAATGATCAAGCCATATGAATGATATGAAATATGCTATAGCCTTTAAATCCGGGGTTGTCATCTTAAATCAAATAGGGTTGCCATACGCTAAAGAGTTTTAAAAATACATATTATTGTTTCCTAAACTGCTTAATTACTCAAGATTTAAGCCTTGACTGGTCAAAAATGCTATGATTTATCCGAAATTAAATATATACTGTATGTTTATTAGTTAATTACTAAAATTTTGCTATTAAGAAATCCAGCACAACATGTCAAAGGGGTAGTACAGTTTTGGTAAGGCTGAACTTTAGTAACCAAACCTGGACAGTAACATTATAAACTAATAGTTATAACTCCACCATGCTCAAAAGGTATACAAAATCACAAACGACGAAGTAAACAGCCCGTTATCATTAAAAAAGAGCCATTAAAACACAAGAGGGCGCTTTATAAAAAGGCATTGGTTGCAACCATTTTTCATACAAAATTATGCGTGTGATGTTTTATTGAAATAATGATTAAATAGAAAGATCATCAACTATTTTAAAAACACTTTTGAAATTTTTGAAAAAGTGCAAGCATTTTTAAAATTTTGTGAAAAAATCATCTAATTATTTGGGCCCCAAATAATTATAAGATAAAATATATTTATTGATATTTCAGCCATTTCTAGGTCGATTTTGACCAAATAAAGTTTATTCTGCCCTTACAATTGCATGTAATCTCAAATTCGACACTCGGTTTTTCATTACCTCACAAAAAATTGTGATGTGCAGCGCCCTCTCTACCAAAACTAAACTACCCCTTTAAAGATGGCAACCAAGTTTAAGAATGTTAATATATGATTAGAATATAATGCATGGAAGAAACGTTGAACATATTTCTAACGAGTGGTTCTACATTATGTGACCGGCTGTAGTAAAACCGTGCACTTTTCGGTAATTCATGTTTTGAAGAAATGGGCATTTTAAGTTTTTGTGTGTGCTTAAAAAACTTATTATTGTAAAATTGAAACCAATTTTTTTAGAACAAAACATCAAATGAAAGCTTGTGATAAGGCTTTTCCAATGGTATGAAAATCTACATTTGGATTTTTACCAACAAGTGCAGGGGTTTTGCTATAGTCGGTCGCATTATGTTAAACAATGATATGCATAAATATACAAATTACGAAACAACCATCTTTGATTTGAAGATGTTCCGCTTGTGGCACACATTAAGAAGTTATCCCCAAAATACTTCCTACAAGGAGTGTTTCAAAAATTTCAGCTATTCTAAGGCAAAACTGACACTTGACTGTTTTCATTATAATCCAAATAAGCTCTTTATCTTTAAAACGTAAAAAAGAAAACAAATTGCTGTACAGGTTTAGGGTAAAAAACCAATAAAGGTTGTATAATTGAATATACATTCACGTTTCCAAACATGTTTAGATTGTTGAATCTCCATAAAATTTGAACGAAATAGCAAAAAGGAACTCATTTAAAAATATTTGAAAATATGATGAACAAAAATATCTAGTGGTGTTTTTATAATGATTTTGAATTGGAATGTCAACTGATAAGAAACTCTTAACTTTTAAATCAAGAAATTGAAGTTAGGAATGTCGACATGAATAATACTTTTTTTCAGCTCGCACTTGGTTCCTTTTGCTGAACGTGATGTATTTTATTACGGATAACATAGTTATGCAGAATTATACTGTTAATATTTGAATAAACTTACCGTAGGGATAATGGTCAGTAATATTGGTGCCAGGGTGGAGCCTGTGAATGCATAAACCAAAGAGGAAGAAAAGGGGGGCGGGGACGGGGTGGGCGGAGAAAGGGAACGACGTGGAATATACGTGGAGAGAGCAATATGAGGGGGAGAGGGAGGGGTGGGTAGGTAGGGAGGTAGGGAGAGAGGGTGACAGAGAGAAGGGGGAAAGGGGGGAATATAAGAACTTGTTTGACATAATCATTTCATTCGTATGCATCTACCAAAGAACACGCACATACAAGTAATTCTATCAACGACTCTTCGTTTGCCTTTCATTTTTTATTGAACATATTTCCAAATCAAATCAACAAGGGAGCAAAACAAACAAAAACATAGTAGTTCAAACTGACTAAGTTTGATATTTTTTCCGTTCTGTTATGATGGGATGTAAAGTGTGTAATAGCATGTATCAATAATGGTCTGTTATAATATATGTACCTGTAACATAACAATTCATTTGATAGATGTACTCAGGAAGATTATTTATAATCGTAGACATGAATGGATGGTCCTAGAACAAGTAGAATAGGGTGGGGAATTGAGTCAAAGTTGACTCTAGTGTGCCACAAGGTACAGTCACAGGGCCACTATACTTGTTGTTGTTTATAAACGACTTACCGGAGGGCATCAGGTCCAAGTGTTGTTTATTCGCAGATGACTGTATCTTATAATCAACAGTATCTGGCCCTGACGATGCAGACAAAATACAAAGGGACCTCGATACTCTTACATAATGGCAAAACAACAATATAAGACAAGAACAAGTTCAAGCAAGCAATTCAACCTCAAACACACGAGCAAAGCAACCAGTAAACAAGACTCTCCCGGGAAGCTACTAGCGTGCAGCTATGTACAGGCCGATGAATCGTGACTTTACTTCGTCAGACTACATACAGGTGATTGGTTTACCATATTTAACGAATTAGACATAGACAGCAACAAAAGAATAACTAAACAACGAATATGAGTTATTGAACTATCGATACAATAAGTTTCAATCACAACAATGGTCAGAAAATAGTTTTAAAAATAACGAAATTTGCGGTATAACACGCGTTGAAATAATAGCCGTTTCCACTCAATGCCCCTGTGGTGACGACACCAGAAAGACCTGTTAAAGGCCCAGTCCCATACTGAAGATTTTCACGGCGACTCGCAACGACTCGCAACGATTTACTAGAACGAATCGACTCGATTTAGCCACGATTTGTACGGCGAATCAAGACGAATATTCGTTCTTCGTCGTTGTTCGACGAGTCATCTCGTCATTCTTTTGTCTTTAACCATTGCGGTAGAAAAATCGTGGCAGAAAAAAAGTTGTGGTCCCATAGTGGCGATTTTTGCGGCGACTCGCAACGAATTATCATTCGTGGAGAAAATCGCTTGAGTCGTCGCGAGTCGTTGTAGTTCGTTGCGAGTCGTTGTAATTTGTTCTGCGAACCGTTGCGCATCGCGAAGAACGCCATGAATCGTGTTAGCACAACGAATGTTTTGGGACTGTTCAAAACTATCGCCATGTCGCGACGATTTCCTTTCATACTTTTTATGGAACAATAGGGCAGTGCACCATATGAACAATCGGACTTGTTTGAGTCAGTTCCACGGGCGTAGATCTGTCATTGATACCTTTCAACAGGGGGATGATCTATTCATTCACCCCCCCCCCCTCGTGATGAATAGGTATTACGTATGGTCAGTTAAAAAACGGACAGCGGCGATCTTCACAACGAAGCGATACGACTCGCAACGAATTGCAACGATGTGGAACGACTTGACACGAATATGCAACGGTAAATACAATGATTTTTGGTGAAAATCGTCGTGGCGTGGCGATTGTTTTGAACAGTTGAAGACGGCGATTTTCACGATTTTCTTCACGATGCGCGACGGTTTTGGGGGAAGAACCGATACGATGTAACACGACGCAACACGACCTAAGCGATTTTCTCGACGAATGTCAAATCGTTGCGATTCGCCGTGAAAATCGTCAGTATGGGACTGGGCCTTTACGGTCTCTGCCAAGTCGTTTGACTCGGTAGTTGAACGGTGTTCAATATATTGCCCATTTTTATTTTCTCTAATGAGTGAGTGCTTGGAAAGTATCTAATATATTCATATTCTATATGATCTTACTTATATATGTAGAGGTATAATTTCACTAATGTTGTGTTTTCCAATGAATCTATACAATTCTGAAATGTACGACCAGGCTGAAATAAGAGGGAAATAAACTTATTCATGTCAGGCACTGGCGTAGACGCCGGGTGTGGGGGATATCATCCCCCACCTTTTGGTGTGGGTGGGTGGCCTGTACAAACACCCCACACTTTTTCAAATTTAAATCTTTATAAAATGCTTCATAACAATAATTATGATTTTAATCATAAAAATAACAATAATAACAGTGATAATAATATAAATAACGATAGCTAAAGTGATATTTTAACAAACCAATGTAATAAATGTCTCCACTTTGGAGTATACCATTTCCATACCCACACCCAATTGGTATATTTACTTGTACAATCATGTAGTGTGTGTGTGTGTGTGTGTTTGTGTGTATATATGTATGGTTTGTGTGTATATCGGCCTTATCATGAGGGAGGTAGATTTAAGTCATACTTTCTATAATTCTAGTACATCAAATGTCCTTCCAAGGTATGCACCAGATTGCATAATTACGAGTGAAACATTGCAAAGGCTCCTTACCGTGCGAGGGGGACCCCCCCCCCCCCCCCCCCACTCCGCTCCTTCGCATCATTCCCCACATCTAAACAAATCTACACCACCAATGTCAATGCATATTTTACACAAATAATTTTCGAACTTGGACCAATAAAATAAAATTGATTGATTGATTGTATCACTGTCATGAGCGTCAAGAATATTGATTTTCTGCCATAGTCATACCTTATTTTTGTACGTTTCTCTGGGATGTACGCAGACCGAGTAAATTTGGAGCGATGCCAAACATTTACATATTACCAAACTGCACCATTATATGAAATTTGTCATGGTGATTTGTTAAAAGGAAAAAGGTTTACAATTTACCATGCATATAACTGATGAGTAATCCGCATTCGAAATGTAACTAAAATTATGAATTTACATTTCGTTTGGGATTTAAAGGGGTAGTTCTGTTTTGGTATAGAAGGGCGCTGCACGAAATATTTGTTGTGAGATTATGAAAAAATTTGTATAAAATCTGAAAGAGAATACAATTTTAATGACAGAATAAATTTTATTTGATCAAAATCGGTTCAGAAACAGCAGAAATATCAATAAATATATCCGATCGGAATAAATCTGGGGCCCATATTTATCTGATGGTTTTTTTTATAACAAAAATATGCTTACACTTTTTTTTAATGTTCAAAAGAGCTTTTTAAATAGTTGTTGATGATCTCTCTATTTAATAATTATTTCAACAAAACATATATGCATAATTTTGTATGAAAATGGTCGAAACCAATGTTTTTTTAGAGAGCGCACACTTGTGGTACGCACTAAGAAAAAATGGGTTAATCTTACACCTATATAGGTGCAAACCGTGGCCACACTGGGAGCACCTATATAAGTGCAAAAGTTCACCTTTTGGTAAAGGTTCAGATTTAATCTTTCACCGTTTGCACCTTGAGGGTGCAATATTGTATATTTAGGAAAAGGTGCAGAGTTGCACCTACAAAAAGATACGTGTAAGTGTAAATTTAAGTGTAAGTGTAAGTGTAAATATAAGTTAAAGGTGCACAGTTGCACCAGTGTGGTGCAACATTGCACCTTTGAGTTAAGTGTAAAGATGCACCAAAAATGGTTAAAAGTTGAACACCCCTTTCCTGCTAGTGCATGTGTGTATAGTCCTATCCTCCTAGTCCTAATAACCTATGATATAACCTATACATACTTTGCCCTAAGCCTATACCTATCATTCATAACCATCGGTCCTTGTTCACTTTTAGCTTATAAGCAGGTTACGACACGATGTATGTTTTTTAGTGGTTAGTAATTAACCACAGACGTTAAAACAGTATCGCCTTAATTCATTTCCACCCAAAATGCTTCACAAGAGTCCACTGATAATTAATTGTTACTAAATAAAATTACAAATGCATTCTGATAATTATTTCACAAAATAACGAGATTATGAACAGATTAAATATTCGTTTTGCAAAAGCACAAACTAGCACATGAATATTCATGAACCCGTTACAAATTACTGCAAATCGTGCGGTTTTATTTGTACTCAATGTCAACAACAAAATAATACGCTGTTTTGACCTGGAGTCATACTATTCAATTTATGTAAATGCGATTCAATACGTATACTAATCGTACACAAATCAGCTGATGCTGTGTCGGAAAAACCTGAAAAGCTTTTCAAATTGCCATGAGCAACCATTGATGATAGGCTACGCATAAACTGGTCTTTAGATCATCGAATTAATGATGTCGCATTATTTTATTATTACTCCGGTTATACTGTATACTCTGCATCATTGTCAAGTCTGCACCTTCCGATTAATGTTTTTCTGTGTGTGAATAACGTGCGATATCTTGGCAAAACAAATTACCAATCATAGGGGCTGTAACGAAACTATTTTTAAATTATAAATATTCTATAATACTTTATTTCCTTCATGCATAATAAGCTATCATTTTACAAAAGAATCATAGAGTAGTGATGAATATTAAACATTTTGCATTAAAACACTAAATGCATATTTTGTCTCTCTGTGTGTTAATTATTTCTCTCGGACCTTGTAATTGGCTGACTGCCTTGCCGTGGCCGTAGTTGTCATTTATTTTCAGACCAATTTCAATAATTTCAAGTTAATATAAAAAGACAGTTGACACATGTTCATTATGAAACCATAAACTTATACACTCATTATGGTGCACAATACTTTTGATGTTGGCATAGAGTTTATCAATGGTATATATCTCAGAAAACCATAATGGGTCTTTGTACTTTAGCAAAAAATCACCTAAATAGGTGCACAAAATGGTGCAATGTTACTCCTTTACCAAGTCTGCACCTTTCGCCGTTACTTTGCACCTTGTTTGATTCTCGCTTGGTAGCTTATCAAACAAATGACCAATCAAAGGGGCTGTAGTGAATCTTTGTGTGAAAAAGAACTATTTTCATATTACGTTACTGCCAATTTCTCTGTTTTTTCCAAATCCCTGCATGCATGATGAGCTATTATTTCACGCAAGAACCAATACAGCAGTGATGTAAATCAACAATTTTGCATTTAAACACAAAACACATGTGTTTTCTCTCCGTGAGTGAATTGTTTCTCTCGGACCCTGTAATTGGTTGATAGCCTTGCTGTGGCCGTAGTTGTCATTAATATGATTGTACAGACCCATCAAATTCTTTTCAAGATTATATTAAAATAAAATTGGCACATATTCATTCAAAACCATAAGGGTATATATTCTTAATAGTGCGTGATATATTTGATGATTGACATAGAGTGTACGAATCTTGTATTAACAGAGGAGTACATAAAATCATGCGTGCAGTAGGACCATGGTTTAGGAACAAGACTAATAAAGGTGCGACTTTGCCCCTTAGCAAAATGCACCCTAAAAGGTGCGTAAAATGGTGCAAATTTAATCCTATGCCGAGTCTACACCTTTTTTTGTTACTTTGCACCATTTATCAACCATTTTTTCTTAGTGTGTATATGGCTCTTTTAAAATAATAACAGGCTTTGTACTTAGTTTGTATTTCGTTTATATATTTCGAGCATTGTGGAGTTATGCAGGTTTTAGTTCCTAAAGTTCAGCCTTACCAAAACTGTACAACCTCTTTGAAGGGGTATTGTAACACAAAACAAAAACAATGGTGTGATACTATACATTGTGAGTGTTTTACAGTTGAGACAAGTTTGCCAATGCATTTGAATTTAATTATGTGCATATTTTCCTCACAGACTAGCGGAAAAGAAGCTTATACCAGGTTCATGTGCAGTGTGTCTTAAAAAGAATGGTACAGTAGACAAATATACATATTCGGTGTCATATTAAAGACAAATAAGCAGGTCAATTTGGAAGAACTCTTTCCAGAAAACTTGGGTTGTAGGGAGGTCTTACCATATTCAACCTTAGTTAATCCTTCCAACATTAGCAGTGACAAATCTACTTTTAATCTAGCCATTATTACATCGTTATTATATCATTCTTTGTGAGAAGACGAAATGTGTGTAATGAATGTCCATCGCCATTTTCAGTGCAAACACGAAAGTCCACACACATTGTTTTTTGTATATTCGTTTACATTAAGACATAATGTGAGATCCACTGAGGTGAAATAGGTCTTACAAATATCACCTGACAGCCCAGCTCTTCCCTTTTAATATGGTTCAAAATATTCTTAATTCTTAAATTCGTATTATCATATTTGCACGAAATGTCCCAACTGTTTTAAACATAAACTGTATACTTACCTGTATAAAGAGGGTCGTGAGTCGACATTGCATGTGTTTGTAGCTCAGTTGTTGAGAGCTCGTCTTGAGAAGGGTAGAGGATGACGTCATGACATGAGTCTAAATGAACCGATTTATGTTGATCTAGTGAGCAACATTTTACCGGTATATTGAGATGAAACCAATAGTATATAGCAGTAACTGAACGTCCGTCATTCGTCACATCCCCTTTGAGTGGAAGGCGTTTTGAGTAATGATGGCAGACGAGATGACCTGCGCCGTCACTCCCAAGTGTTGCAGTACAGCGAATGGTTTGCCAGATAAAGTCTGAAGAAGAATTCAAAAGCTCACATTGCGCCATTCCGGGTGGGTAGGTCACGGTAACATTAACTTGATATTTATTTGTAGATAACTTGGACGCACTGACTAATTCATGCATGTTAATTTTATACAAACCAGCATCTACAATTTGGAGGTTTGAGATAGTAAAACCGATGGTTAAATTTTGTTTTGTCTGATAAATCTGAAAATGAAAGCGTTCAACTTGTCCAGGTTTAAATGCACTTGGGAAAAGCGATTCGTTTTTAACAAATAATGGTTGATCACTTCCATCAAGATATACGTTGCAACATCTCGAGTCTGGGCGACTGAGTTCATAGTGGAAAGGAAATGTCACATTTTCTCCCAATCGGTAACCATGAGTCTGTATTAACTGAAGGTAACGCACCAAAAGAAGCATCAGATGAGGTATCCACAACATGTTGCACGGTATTGTCTGTAGATAATAAAAACGAAATATATAAACTAACGCTGGCGTTGATCGGTAAATCAAAGACTACCGCGTGACATCTCATCGATTTATGTTGCTGCGGTGTATTCTCCTCCGGACAACCGCCTTGGAGAAGTACTGATTGACTACCTGTCGCACTGCATTGATGACATCAAAGTGAGACATGCAGATGCTGGAATCATCATTCTTGGCGATTTTAACAGAGCTGACATAACCCAGTTGATTACCACTTGCGGTTTAAAGCAAGTTGTCAACAAGCCAACACGTGAAGCAGCAATCCTGGATCTCATCATTACCGATCTCCACAAATTGTACTCCGAACCAGAAATACTTTCACCTTTGGGGGTAGGAGGGGATCACAACGCAGTGTTCTGGAAACCCACTTCTAGCAGACGTATCAAGGTGAACAAGACTTTCAAGAGAACCTTCCGGCCCATGAAAGATTCCTCAATTCGAGAATGCGGACGGAGACTGACCGACTATTCTTGGGCTGAAGTAACATCCAAAGACTCAACCCAAGAAAAATGTGATAGTTTCTACAATACATTAGATGAAACTCTGAATGAATTCTTCCCGAAAAAAACAGTTAAAGTCCATTCTGATGACAAAGCGTGGGTGACACCATACCTAAAGTCACTCATCAACAGGCGCCAAGATGCTTTCAACAAAAATGACGCAGACCTTTGGAAAAAGTTACGTAATAAAGTTCAACGACAGATAACAGACCTGAAAGATGATTTCTACCATGACAAGGTCTTGAAACTTAAACGTGACAACCCTTCTAGCTGGTATAAACATCTAAAAGTAATGACATCTCAACAAAAAACCGAAAATACGATTCGTGTTCCTGAATCACCCGACTTGGACGAGCTAGGTATCGCAGAAGCTGTCAATGACCACTTCGCAAGCGTGAATAGTGACATACCACCACTCGATACGCATAGCCTTCCTGCATACTTGCCCTCGTCAAGCCAACCTCCCACCGTCCAGCCTTACGAAGTCTACAAAGAACTGAAGCGCATAAAGCCTGGAAAATCGAGTGGACCCGATGGTATTCCCGCGAGATTTGTGAACGAATTTGCATTTGAGTTAGCACCAGCCTTATGTGAGGTGATCAATTCTTCTCTACAGACAGGTCACGTTCCCTCACAGTGGAAGAAAGCTATAATTGCCCCAATTCCTAAGGAAAGGTCTGCTTCTACTGTAGACAAACTGAGGCCAATATCACTCACAGACCACTTCGCAAAGATAGCAGAGTTCTTTATCTATCGACACCTGCTGTTAGACTTAAATCACCAATTGGATCCAAAACAGTTCGGTGCTCGTGCAGGTCGTTCTACCACTCAGTGTTTGGTTGACATATATGACTTCCTTTGTAGAAATGCGGAACGTCCAGGAAACCTTACGTCAATCGTATCTACGGACTTCAGTCGTGCATTTGACCGCGTTGACCACACCGTTTTGATCCAGAAGCTCATCTCGTTAGACATCCAGCCGTGGATGATCCGGTGGATATGCGATTTTCTCACCCCTAGAGAGAATCAAGTTCGATACCACCGAGTTCTTTCCTCCTCGAAAGCGATGACCGCCGGTGTACCCCAGGGTACGTGCCTTGGACCCCTCCTCTTTCTTGTCCTCATTGACGACGCCACACGAGAGTCGCCGATTCATCGTTGGAAGTATGTCGACGACATGTCACTTGCCGCTGCTGGTGACAGAGGCGACGGACAGCCTTCCGTGCAGATTGCCCTGAGAGACTTGGAGGATTGGTGTGAGGGAAACCGCGTTCGCTTGAATCCGACTAAATGCAGCATTATGCATGTAACCTTCTGCAAAAGACCACCCCCACTACTCGACTTTACCTTGTGCAACGACATCTTGAAAGAGGTCTCCACCATGAAGTTACTTGGAGTGACTATTCAAAGTGACCTCAAGTGGAACAACCAGGTCTCTTCCATGATCTCAAGAGCTGGATCTCGCTTGTACATGCTACGGAGACTGAAGCAGTTCAGACTTCCTGCAGCCGACCTCGTGACAGTCTACACCGGTTTCGTCAGGACCCTGCTCGAGTACGCATGCCCGGTTTGGCACTCGAGCCTCACAACTGCCGAATCCAACATGATTGAACAAATTCAAAAACGTGCACTTCGGATAATTTTTCCCGGCCGTTCTTACACCGAAGCTCTACTGAACGCCAATATCGTTGACCTGGCATCTCGCAGAGAGGAACTCTCACTGACTTTCGCTAGGAGTGCGGCCAAATCCGTTGTCATTGATGACTGGTTCACCGAAAACAATCCGGTAAGAACACTGAGAGACACTAAAAAATACAAAGAACCAAGATGCCGTACGAACCGTTATAAAAATAGTCCGGTACCATATATGACAAGACTCTTGAATTCTCATTAAATGGACTGCTACACTGCTCTTAAAATGACTGTAATCATAATAGAGCATGCTATATTTTTGTGTAATTCTATTTTTTTTAAATATATTATATGCATGAATGTATTAATTAATTATTCATTATTATATTTGTCGCAATATTCTAACTTCCTTATATACGCTTAAACTTAACCACCAGTACTTATCTAAATGCCAGATTTTATTCTCACTTGCCAATTGAATGATTTGTATAATAATGCCATATTACTCGACCTTTGATATTCACATTGTTTTAGTACCTCGCCATTATATAAACTTCAAGGTCTATGATACAAAATTCAAATATATTTTTTGTTTATAGTACCTTTTATTTATTAGACTCTGCAAATGAAATATTAACTCCAAGGATTTATTTAAATACCAGATTTATTCTCAACTGCCAATTGAAACGATTTATATTATATAATAGTACAATTACCCGACCATTGATACTCACATTGTTTTAGTATATCGCCATTATTTTAAACTTTTAAGGACTTTAATACAATATCGAAATTTTGTTTTAATTTGTACTTGTTATTGTTTTAGTACCTCACCATTATTTAAACTTTAAGGTTTATGATATAATATTCAACATTAATTTGTATTGTACTTTTTATTAATAGACTCTGTAAATGTAATATTAACTTCCAGAATTTATTTAAATACCAGATTTATTCTCAACTGCCAAATTAAATTATTTATATAACAGTACAATTACTCGACCTTTGATACATTGTTTTAGTATAACGCCACTATTTTAAATTTTTAAAGACTTTAATGCAATATCCAAATTTTGTTTTAAATTGGACTTTTTATTTAATGGACTTGAGATATACACATGAATATTCATGAATTACTTATTCATTACTCTATTAATTTTGTTGTAATATTCGATAATCGTGATATGCTATTTAACATAAATATTAACTCCAAATAATTACTCAAATGCCAGATTCATTATCCACTTTAAATGATTTTATAGTAGTACAATGACGTTTTATCTTTTAATGCCAACGTTTCCGATTATTTCAGTGTAATGGATGTATTATTTGTCTTTATAAAATGTACTTTATTGTTATTATGTAATTGTATTTTGTAATAGTATATTATGCTTTATATGATTTATTTGATTGTAAAATTGTATACAATTTAGCTTTCGGGCTACGATGTGCAGTTATATGAATAAAACCATTTATCTATCTATCTATCTTTCAAAGCAGTTCCTTGTGTTCATGGATGGGGGAGGGGGTGGGGATGCGATATATTGTATCTTGAATCTTTGTGCAGATCTTCGCCAGTAAAGTGAATATAAACTGGGCTCCAAAAGAAACTTATCACTTTTTCAGAGCGACGCTCACTAAAATCCATAGCACCAAATTGATTCATATTTAGACACAGATAAGCTATTATTCTCATTATGAAGCATATCTCAAAAATTACAAGTTTGCTTTTGCCAAATAAAGAAAAAAATTCCATGGAATCACTACAGGTCACTTTTCAAAAAATCACAGAAACTGCTCACTGCAAACCTCCACGAAAGGCGGTCTATTCAGAACTTTCAATAGCTATTCATTCAACTTCAAAGCGGGTTATGTAACCACTAGACTGGCTATTGTCCGTACCGAGCTCTGTGCCCGGAAAGCGAGCAGTTTCTGTGATTTTTGAAAAATGACCTCTTGCGCTTTCACCTTATTTTATTCTTTGTTGACTAAAGCAAACATATTTTTTTTTAGATGAGCTTGCTAAGGAGTATTATATCTATTCTATGCCCAATTATGATTACTTGTTATGCTTTGGATTTTAATGTGTATCGCTCTGAAGAAGTGATAAGTTTCTTTTGGAGCCCAGTTTAGTTAAAGTAAATACAAATCAATGTTTTCATTTCATTTTAATCAAAGGGGTCATATTGATATCCAAGGAAAAGGAGAAGAACTTACCAATTCAAATCATAATGATAATCTTACATTTTCAACGTTCGTGGGCTTATACATAAGATAAAAGAACAAAACATGATAGTCAACGAAAACATGTTTTAAAGGGATACTTGAGTTCTGGTAACGAGAGTACAGTTTTGGTCAAACTGAATGTTAGTTACCAAAACCTGCACCATTACATTAAAAACTAATAGTTATAACTCCACCATGCTCGAAAGGAATACAAAATTACAAATGACTAAGTAAAAAGCCTTTTATCATTCAAAAAGAGCCGTTAAAACTCAAGAGGGCGCTATCTAAACACTCATCGGTTTCACCCTTTAAATAAAATATTGTGCATGTGATTTTTTGTTGAAATAGTGATTAGATAGAGAGATAATCAACACCTATTTAAAAACCTCATTTGTAATTTTTTGAAAAGAGGAAGCATCACAAAAAAAAATTTACGGCTGGTTCGAAATTATCGAATAATTGTGGGGCCCCACAATTATAACAAATGTTTATGTTTATGGATATTTTAGCAATTTCTGAACTGATTTTGATCAAATAAAGTTTATTTTGTCTTTAAAATTGTAAGCTCTTTCGAATGTGACACTCAGTTTTTCATTATCTCACAAACAATTTATTTTGTACAGTGCCCTCTATACCAAAACTCAACTATCCCTTTAATTTTAATTTCTTATTCAATATTACAAAGAATTAATTCTTCCGCCAGTCTTATGATAGTGTGCTATGCCTACCTGTCGAAATTAACATGTTCTTACTTAATAAAGTAAAGAATGACAAGGCAAATGCTGGATCATCAAGGTTTGGATCAAACATATTATCAAACGGTAGTAAAAAAAAGTTTATGTAATAACATCAACAGTTAGAAATATCCTAAAACCCCAAGCTTGTAACTTACCTATAGCCTGTATGTCATGAAACTAACGCAACGTTATGACATTGATGTCATTGTCCATCGATGGGTATTTACGTAATGTAACATCATTCTCTATATCGATTTTAGTTCTGTACCATTACCATGATTACTCCAAAATGAATATTCCGTTAGGTCTCATTTCGGTAGATATGAACATATTTCTTGCAATTTGAAGACTTACACATTTTTATACGCATTTTACAATTAACACATGTATATCCGTCATCGAGCTATTCAGAACGGGTACCCGCCCGTGACCATAATGAGTTAATATTCTGCGGGGAATTTTTAGAAGGAAGTATTATAAATTATTTTGATTTGACAACAAGAGGAGAACATAAATAGATATTTATAATAAAAGCATGAAGAAAAAATGTGAGACTGCTTATTTTGATTCACACTAATAAGGCAAGGGGGCATTATGCCCCCCCCCCCCCCCCACCCTCCGCGATTTCCCGATTGCTCGAGAACGCGTAAAGATGATGCCCTGCCGCTTTCTTGCGCATCTTTCCATACACAATCGACGAAAATCGGACCTCACGTTATGAAGTCACGTGACCTTTTGTCTTTGCATGTGAGCCAGGAAATTGCTAATTTTCGTGATTTGTGTACAAAACATATGGAAATATGTATATAAACCCTATATACACACCATATTAAATGTATAATTTGTATTTATAATGTATATGTAATTTGCTGAAATGTATATTTGTATAAACAATGTTTTCTAGAGATGTGAAATAAAGTTGATATTAAAATTGAAATTGAAAAATCTTTTTCCCTAAAAAAAGATTTAAAAACATTGGTTTTTTGGTCTCGTTTTCATTTGAGGTGTTTGTTTTGGGGGTCAAAATAGTTGAATTTTAGTTAGAAATACAATAAAACAACAAAAACAATAAAACGCATCAGTTATAAAACAACGAAATACATAAGAAATTATGAAAACAATAACAAAAAAACATGAGGCTCTTCCTAATCTATTTGTTGTATACATTTTTTAAATGGTCAAAATCAATGTTTAATTATAAGAAATATATGATTTATGAGAATTTTTGATTTATTTCAAAACCTATTTTTCATAAATTGTAATGAATATATAAATGAGTAAATTGAAGAAGAAAAAAATGGAGATCTTATGGGGGCGTTATGCCCCCCCCCCCCTCCCCCCCCCCCCCCCCCAAGTACCAACAAAGGGAAAATAAAAGTTAATGCAAGTATTTTCAGTGACGCTACTCTTATTTACAAAAAGAATACAGCACAGTGATTTTAAACAAAATGATAAGCTTAATAATTGTACAGGCAACAATTATAGGGACTAGCATGGAAAACGCCTAATAAAACTACCCAAAGATCCAATATAATCATGATCATCACCCTCAAATGTTAAATGTTTGTATGTAGACATAATGCTAGCAAAAACGAAGCGTGTCCTAAAACTGTTGAAATCTGGGTCTGGTAGACATCTAAACATGTCACATTCAATTTGAGATTTGCGCATTTAGTCACAGGAAATGACTTGCATTAAATTGCAAATTTACAATCGATAAATGCTTATTGTATCCTAATGACTTCATGGTCTTAGTGTGTGTACTGATGGTTGAATCGCACTGTTTGTGCCGGTGTAAAGCGGCACGATTAACATGACATGCAATGTTGCGTGGGCGAGCCACGAACACCTCTCAATTTGATCGACGCACTGACAATACGTCTCATACGGTTGTCATAGTGATTGCCGAGAATCATTGTCGCCACGCATCAAACTGTACTATTACTTACAAATAATACTTGCTTTGAAGCTTAAATGTCAAAAATGCATTGTTTTTTTACAAGCGAACAATAACGTACGGCGAGGAATATGAGGAATATGTTTTACATTATTGGCCCCCACTCCTCAACTCACAAAGCAAAACTAAAGACCACGGACATTCACGGTCACCCATTCCCCTACCCCTCCCACCCACTCTGCTCACCCTATACAGGTCCTTGTACAGCAACATCGATTCTGACAGCAAAATCATTTATTTAAAGGGTGACAAAATTACAAATGCATGTTGACTTTTGTTGGTCTGTAATAATGAATACATGACTTATCTTTTGACTTTTTGATGTACATTTTTGTCATATTTGTAATATTATTTTTTCTATTAATTTTATATACCTGCTAAGCTCCACCCCAAAAAAGCCCTCCAGCATTGACGTTTGTGACATCATAATACCATTCAACCATTATTTAACTAGATAAACATGAAAACAAGATATGTTCTCACCCACTAAGTACCTTATTGCATTGGCATTGGATGTTTTCATTGAAACCCTTCTTTTCATGGTGAGTGGGCATTGTATAAAACATGCAATGCTATTGTGAACAGGTGGTCAGTTGATATGAAGGGAATTACCAATGTCTTTTGTTCATCTAGCTGACTGATGGTTGAATGGTATTATGATGTCACAAAAGTCAATTTCTTATGGAGGTTTTTTTTAGGGGTGAAGCTTAGCAGGTACAATACAAGTAATAGAAAAAATAATATAAAAAATATGACAAAAATGTACATCAAATAGTCAAAAGATATGTGATGTATTCATTATTACAGATCAACAAAAGTCAACATGCGTTTGTAATTTAGTCGCCCTTTAACTAAACATGAAAGTAATGATATAAACTGGGTTCCAAAAGAAACTTATCACTTCTTCAGAGCGACACACATTAAAATCCAAAGCATAACAATTAATCATAGTTGGGCATAGATTAGCTATAATACCCCTCAGCAAGCTCATCTAAAAAAATTATGTTTGCTTAAGTCAACAAAGAATAAAATAAGATGAAATCGCAAGAGGTAATTTTTCAAAAATCACAGAAACTGCTCGCCTTCCGGGCACAGATCCGGTACGGACAATAGCCAATCTAGTGGTTACATAACCCGCTTTGAAGTTGAATGAATAGCTATTGAAAGTTCTGAATAGACCGCCTTTCGTGGAGGTTCGAAGTGAGCAGTTTCTGTGATTTTTGAAAAGTGACCTGTAGTGATTCCATCGCATTTTTCTC
Source organism: Echinarachnius parma (assembly GCA_037951105.1). Taxonomy (NCBI): domain Eukaryota; kingdom Metazoa; phylum Echinodermata; class Echinoidea; order Clypeasteroida; family Echinarachniidae; genus Echinarachnius; species Echinarachnius parma. The sequence goes on from JBAMJV010006220.1 coordinate 57,719, forward strand.
ATGTTTGGTAAAAGCAAACTCTAATGATGATATGGATTTTAGTGAGCATCGCCCTGAAAAAGTGATAAGTTTCTTTTGGAACCCAGTTTATATAAAACCAGCCAACCGGAAACCATCTTGGAATCCACATGGTTAATTTGGTCATAGGCGAACTCGATTAGTGTCTGAAAGTATTTCCATATGAGAAGGAATAATAGCTAACTATCAATAATTTATTTGATTGTTGAGTTATCATTGATGCATCTTAATACGTACCTTTTTGAAGTCGTCATCCAAAGTTGTTACCTTTGCAGCCCGCTTGGCAAAGTATAATGACTAAAATTATACGATCGTTGCGTCAATATCACTCGTAAGAGAGCGCTACCCAAGATATAAAGAGCGGCTTGATCGAGTTAACACAGGTGGTATTAGTTTAGTGATAGATCTTTGCCGATTCAATACACCTCGCATTGTGTAATACATGATATTTTTCGAGCTTAAAGAGGACCACCAGGCAAAGAACAACATATTATTATATGTTTTGGTACCGTTTTGTGATATGAAATAGATACCCAACATTTTGCAAAGGGTTGTGTAATTCATAAAAAAAGCAATTAATTTCCACCACTTACGGAACCACTGCTATTTCCTGGTTCCATACAGGCCAACCATTTGCGAGTGCGCCAATGCTATTCACGCGCACGTCTGTAAACAATAGATCCCCGGGCGATTCGTTCGCTCTGCATACATTGCAATTCACCGCACATATAGCAGTCTGCGTAATTCAGACCCCATGAACGCATGCTTTAGAAATTATATTTTTTTCTTTCTGGAAACATATTTTTGTGAACTTGTTGATGGAATGGAATACTAATGATGTTACCTTTCTTTAGTAAGAATATTATTTTCGGGTGGTGGTACCCTTTAAATTTTGATTAAGAATTGTGTTTCAATATTTAAATCACACATTGTATTTCTATTTATGTTAAAGAGGTAGTTCAGTTTTGGTATAGAGGGCGCTGCACAAAATCATTTTGTTGTGAGGTAATGAAAACTGACTGTAAAATTTGAAAGAGCATACAATTTTAATGGCAGAATAAACTTTATTTGAAACAAATCGGTTTAGTAACGGCTGACATCCGGTCGGAATAAATCTGGGGCCAAGATTTATTGGATGATTTAACAAATTTTAAAAATGCCTACACTTTTTCAAAAAGAGGTTTTTAGGTAGTTGTTGATGATCTCTGATTGTTGAACCATATTTATATTTATATGGGCATTTTCATAGCCTTGTTTACTCCTTTACACTCATAAAATGTTACATTTTATATACGTATATCCCTTCAAAATCTTTGGTAAAAACTTTTCATCATTGACAATACGTCCATACAACATTTGGTTTTCTTTTGTTGATACTTTTTAAATACATAATTTGTATTATTTGGATCAATTAAGGAAATAAAGAAATTGGTCAATGTCATTAAATCAATTAAAATATCATTACAAATCTAAAAAATAAGAACTTTAACACAGTGTTTACACTCACTAAGTATATGGTCGATTCCAACGAAAAGTGTAAACTGCATGTTCTGACCTATTTCACATTTTTGAAGTTCCTACAAGCTGGACTTTTCTTTGAGCATACGCATCTCGGCGAGACCTTTCGCGCCATATAAAATGTGCGACCATTGCATTTATATTTTTTCTACAGAAACAAAAAATGCCATCTCTTAAAGGGGTAGTTCAGTTTTGGTATAGAGGGCGGTGCACAATTTTTGTGAGATAATGTAAAACTGAGTGTCAAATTTGAAAGAGCATACAATTTTAATGGCAGAATAAACTTTATTTGATCAAAATGGGTTCAGAAATGGCTGAAATATCAATAAATATATCCAATCGGAATACATCTGGGGCCCAGATTTATATGATGATTTTTACATTTGTTTTAAAAAATGCTTACACTTTTTCAAAAATGTTCAAGAGGTTTTTAAATAGTGGTTGATGGTCATTATTTCAACAAAACATCACACGCATAATTGTGTATGATAAAGGGTTGAAATCAATGCTTTTTTTAGAGAGCGCCCTCTTGTGTTTTAATGGCTCTTTTGGAATGATAACAGGGTTTTTAATTAGTCGTTTGTAATTTTGTGTACCTTTGGAGCATGGTCGAATTATAACTATTAGTTTGTAGTGTTATTGTGCAAGTTTTGGTATACTAAAGCTCAGCCTTACCAACATTGTACTACCCCTTAAAGGGACTGTTCCTCTTTTACAAAAGGTCTGAACAGTTTCCAGTTGACGGATGGGGATGAATGTAACACACACACAAAAATCAGATCGAACAGCCCTGAAATTTGGATTCTACGGATAAAAAACGAATGCGTCCCTCCATCAAACTAAATATCGGTCAATAAAAGAGTTTAACTGATTTAGCATAATATTACAACAATATTGTACTTATTCTTATAAAGGTATTGTGAAGCCGACATTTGTAAAGGTACACTCTAAATTACAAGGATTTAAAATTAAATCTATTAGATTTACTTTTAAATCTTTCTTCGGCTGTGGTTAGGGACCAGCCGATCATGATTTAAAATAAATCTTTTGTTGGATTTAAAAAATATAAATCCAGATAGATTACAAATGAAGCCCTTTCGGATTTGTTTTATGTTAATCTAATTAGGCCCCAGGCGAGTTCATGGCATCCTAATGAATTATTCATAATCAGTGATGCAGGCCACAATTTTCAGTTTTTAGTTTACTGTGCATGATACATTTACTAAATAAAGCGCTACTCACCAATTATCATGGCAAAAGAAAAAATAGAAGACTAAGAGAGGATTCGAACCCGTGACACCGAGCGTGGAGGTACACAGCGTGACCACTACGCTACGTAAATTGATGATGGAAAGAGTGGTCTCATTGTAATCATATCCTTAACTCTAACCAAAACCGTAATCCTAGTTATGAATATTCATGAGTATAAAACTAAGAAAACTTAGCTTCAGAATACCGCAGTAGGTCACGCGTGAAATATCACTGTTAGTATATCCCCTAATGTAGTATAAATAAATGTTGTGAATTTTTTTGCTATAATCTTGGAAACATTTTTAAATTTGGTCTTAATACATTACTGATGAGCAAAAGTGATGTTTCCATTTTTTATTTTTGGTCCCAGGGTGCATTTTGGCGATTTTAAAGATAATTAGCTAATTTGCATATTTGTGAAATAAGGTCAGGGGTCATTTTCTATCTAGGAATAGTACAATATTGATAAAAACTAGTATTCTAGGGTATTTTGAGGCAAGGATTCCATTTCCGGTGCTCGTTTGTAAGTGCTGTATGGGAAACACTCTGAAATCCAAGATGGCTTCCCCTAATTTGCATATTTATGAATATTATTGATTTTCAGTGGCTACAGCCCCTAATAAGCAATAATTCCGGGTTATTATTTGTCAGTTATGTTATAAGTATGTATTTAATATATCAAAGATGAGTTGCCATCGTGGCAACCTCTAGCAATGCATATTATTTGCATAATTTTGTATTTTACCTAATTTCAATATTCCACCAAATCGAGTATATTGGGAACCCGGCAAGTAAAAAAGACAAATAATACCACTTTTCCAAGGTTTTGGGGGGCAGCAGATCCATTTTTGATACTTATTTATCTGTATCACCATGGCATCCATCTCAAATCCAAGATGACTGCTCCCTTAATTACACATGTTATGATACACGACTATATTATTTCGGTTATATTAAATTGATATCATAATGTTTTGACTTTTAATTATTGGAATGAGCAACTAGAATACTTGAATCACAATGTAGTTGTTTGCTTAAAGTAAGCAAATCATACTTTTATAAATTAAATGCCATTTAAGTAGCAAATAGCATTATTTACTTTAAAATGACAATTGCGGCCATCTTGGATTCATGTGGGTTCCCGAGGGGATACAGGTAAATAAGTATCATGAATGGATTCATTGCCCCCTAAAACCTTGGAAAAGTGGTATTACTTGTCTTTTTTACTTGCCGGGTTCCTAATATACTCGATTTGGGGGAATATGCAAATTAGGTAAAATACATAATTATGAAAATAATATGCATTGCTAGAGGTTGCCACCATGGCAACTCATCTTTGATATATTAAATACATACTTAGAACATAACTGACAAATAATAATCCAGAATTATTGCTTATTAGGGGCTGTAGCCACTGAAAATCAATAATATTCATAAATATGCAAATTAGGGGAAGCCATCTTGGATTTCAGAGTGTTTCCCATACAGCACTTACAAACGAGCACCGGAAATGGAATCCTTGCCTCAAAATACCCTAGAATAATAGTTGTTATCAATATTGTACTATTCCTAGATAGAAAATGACCCCTGACCTTATTTCACAAATATGCAAATTAGCTAATTATCTTTAAAATCGCCAAAATGCACCCTGGGACCAAAAATAAAAAATGGAAACATTACTTTTTCGCATCAGTAATGTATTTAGAACAAATTAAAAACTGTTTCCAAGATTATAGCAAAAAAAATTGCTGCTTTACATAACCTGATAGACTATGTTCTCATTCGTCAAATCTCCGATAACCTGGCGTTATTTTCCAATCCTTTGATGGATTGAAAATCACACCTTGGCCTTCGATTAACAATTGCTTTCGCGCGACTTTTTAAGTCTTCATAGATTTACAAATAATCTAAGTGTATTTATATTTGTTTTAATCCAAGCTACGATTTAGATTTTAAATCCCTGTAATTTAGAGTGTATGTCACGGAAAAAAACAATAAAGAATATGCAATTACATGTAGTCAGTTTAAACGAGGTTTGGTTATTTTGTTTAATATTCGGTCATGCTATTATTAAGTGTGTGCGGGTCATGTAGCTAGCGCGGGTCACGTAGGGGTCCGTGTACAAACTTCCTCACTGGGTGAATACACGTACATGCACAATTAACCGTTGGTTGTCGTTTTATTAGTTTTAGGTCTATAACTTCACGAAAAGATATTTCAAGCCCTAATTTTTTCAGGTATGCTATTAAATGACAGTTTCTTTCGTATAAGACAATAACTTCGCAACTTTTGAAATTTGGCTTGCAAAAAAAGGAATGTCCCTTTAAAGTGTTGCATACAAAGTATAGGTTTTCCCGCTCAATTTTGCACTTTTTTCAATCGAATTCATTTAGGATCATTCAAATTCACGCGTTGCCGCGTAAGTTTAATGCATACGCATTTTCGTTCGTGAATAGACACGTATTTCATGTATGGGCACTCGAATTCATTTACGGGAAAGCGACTTCACGCATGTGCAGCTAAGTTTCAACTGTGTGCAAACGATTTAGCACGAATACGCCATGCATGGCTAATGAGCATGCTCGGAGCAATCGATTTCATTTCGGGTTAATCAATTCGGTGGATTCACAATACAGTGCGCCACCTATCGGTTGCAGCGGACACGCCGAAATCCGCAATGCCTCAAGGGAAATGGTCGACATCGAAAGATGAGGCCGTATACAGCTCAGTGGTGCTAGGCTGTAATATAATAATAATAATAGACATTTATATACCGCAAATTGCAAAAAGCCTCTAAGCGCTTAAATAATTATTTAATTATTATTACCCATGGTCAACAGGTACATTTCAAACCCACACAATGATACTGCATACTTTCTCAACTCACCAGGGAGCAGGGGCAGGGTTCGAACTCGGGATATCATGATCGGAAAGCGCGCGCTCTACCAATCTTGCTACAACATGCACATCCACATGTACTGTGATGTCGACCCCGAAGTTGGAAATTGGCCTGTCCGCTGCAACCGATAGGTGGCGCACTGTATTGTGAATCCACCGAATTAAGCACTTTGTTTATTCGATTTAGTTAATGTATAGTGTGTTCAAATGTGTGTTTTAAAACTTACACCCACAAAATATATTACACACACACACACGCACGCACACACACACACACACACACACACACACACACACACACACACACACACACACACACACAACGGCAGTTGGTGTCATACGTCTATGGCGCACACACACGCACACGCGCATACACACACAGATACAAATGTCTTTTCAATTATTCTTTTTTCTCATAATTCTTTTTTTCTTCTTCTTTCCATTTGTTCATCTTTCGCTATCATCTTAATGTTTTTTCTTTCCATCGTAACTTTTACACTTTATTTTGTATTGTGATATGTATTTGTTATGTCTTTCATCTTTTTTCATCTAATTTTTCTTTTAATCTTTATTTTCATCATGTTTTTAATTGTAATGGTTGGTTTTTATTTTTCATCCTTACATCCGCAGTTGTGTATATGTCGGGATAGCATGGTCATACTTTCTTATTTGACTAATTTATATGTAAATGTGCACATTTGCATAATGGAACATTCAGAGGGAACAAATTTTCACATGATTTTGAATGGTATTTCGTCCCCAAACAAAGAGGTGTATGAATTTTTCAGTCGTCCGTAAATATAATGTACATATAACTCTTCCTCATGTTTTAATTGTATAACAGAACAAAACTGACAACAATAATGTTTTACTTTTGACCTGAAAAGGACAAGATTTTGTTAGTTACGTTTGACCATTTTACAAAATGATGTATTTATATGTGTTTTGCTATCATAAAGATGTTCACAATTGTAATGCATCTACATCCCCACTTTGCTTTTAAAATATTGTGTAAGGAATATTGCTACGCTTTACCACGGAGCTAGGAGGCACTTTTCCCCTCCCCTCCCCCAATGATTTGGCAAACAATCAAATCATAAGCCAAGAGGGAATACAAAAAAAAAGAGAGATACATACGGCTCATTGGCGTAGGAACACTTTTATTTCCAGAGGGCCGGGGTCTTTTTCTCCGAATTCCATCTTTCTCATTCTCACCTGACAGGGAAAACAAAAAGTTGTTACGATTTTACCCTACCAAAATTATATTCTTTGTATAACTTTTCCACAAATAATTATGCCTCGATTTTGCCGACATATAACATGCCTTTGTCTGAATATGACTCTAATTTGCCTGCATACGATACGCCACTGCTTTTAGCAAATTTATTGCTGATCTACCTTTACATTTCTTAAATTGAAAGCAGTAATTTCAAAATTGCTTGCCCTTTCACGAATTAGAATGACGGAAGAGACGTCTGCGTAAACTACGTGCCAATTTGAATGACCATTAATGAAAGGGTATGCTCTTTGTGCAAATTCACTTGCTCCTGGCGTGATTTTGAATGACTATTTACGAATTCGTATGATGCTTTGGTACGGCGATCACAAATCGCGCGAATTCGTTTGCTCCTATTATCAATTGGAATGGCACAATCGCGAAATTGAGCGGGAAAACCTATATAATGTACCTCATTGTATTTGTATTATCAATAGAAGCATGGAACAGCTTTGGGTTTTCCAGATTTCTCTACCGCTATAAATATATGTATAATTGAAGTTTCGATTTACAACTACTGGATCTACCCGGATAGTTTTAACTGTGTACAAAGTCAGTTCAATGAGTTAGCGAATATCACTTTGCGTTTTCGCTCATTATTCAGCTATATAACATCCATTTAACGTGACATGTTCACACATGACTTAGTGGACATATCAGATCACAACAATACATATGTTATCAACCATTCATAACTGTTTTGCACTTGTCAACAAAATTACTAGATCCCTTTAAGAAAACAATAGGAAACCACAAATTTTGTAAAATATACCACGATACCAAGGTCTTTGTCTTTTAATTTTGTCAACACAATAAACAAATAACAATGCTAGCAGTGTATTAGTTCAGGTGATTATAAGTTGAACAAAAACAACACTCAAATCATAGCTTCCACCGTTCTTAAAATTCGAAAGACAAAACAGTGTTAAAGATAAAGTTTATGTTAATGTTACATCCTCAAGTTCAGTATATAAAAAACAATTCCATAACCCACAAGGATAGTATATTATGTACATCTGGTTAGTGTCATGTTAAAGTTCATAGTTATTAAGAATGCAAATAAAAACCAATTGCTTTGTAGTATAAATTGTCCTTTCTTTGGTGACTTTTTGTATCCCGGATCAATTATTTTATCACTTCAGCAACTCAAAAGAAAAACCAACTTGTTACATCACACACCTCATTGAATCACTTTGATTGTGCTCAGCCAAAATAGATGTAATTTTAGTTTGTGAACATCAAATACAAGCCCGAAATACTATAAAATGTTTGCAGATGCTAGATTGATTAAACGGTCACATCGACCGTTTCTTATAAAAAATATTAATGACAATTAGTCTAGTCGGAATGGGGGGCTCCCATGCCCCCAAAAGGTATATTTTTTAAACTAACATTTTTGTAAACCTGAATGTGTCTAGTTAAAGAATTTTGATGTTACCAAGACATAATCGTGTCCCATGGGTGTGTTTGGCGGCCATCTTTGACACCATGTTAGATTTCAATGGAAAAAAGTGGAACTAACTTAAATGTTGAATAACGGGCCATAACAAGAAAATTGAACATGTATTTAGGGATAGTTGGCAACGAGGAATTATTTTGAAATAATATTTAAATAATTAAACAAATTTAAATACGTAATTTAGCGATGATCGTGGTGGCCATCTTGAATTTTGACCCCCAAAAATACGATTTTCTAATATATCTCTTGGAGTATATCTAATAAAAAGACTAATACATGTTTGTTCATGAAATGCATCAAGGAATATTTTATTAATATATTCTACTTCATAATTCAATCATATGAATTCAAACAGGGGGTCTTGGCCGCCATTTTGTGCCACTCTTGGCCACCATGTTGGATTTCATTGAAATACGTGTAAATTGCCTATGTTTGAAGTAGGGTCATACAAATACAAATTAACATATTTTTTATGGGTGAAATTGCAACAAAGGATTAGTTAAAGTATAATTCTAATGATTCAACTAATGTGAATGCATAATTTGGCAGCCATCTTGGAGTTTTGTGAACAAAACTTAATTATTTTAATACATTTGTTTGTCAAAATCCAAGATGGCCACCGCGATCATCGCCAAATTGCGTATTCAAATTGGTTTAGTTATTGAAATATTATTTTAAAATATCCCTCATTGCCAACTATCCATAAATACATGTTCAATTTTCTTTTCATGTCCCGTTATTCAACATTTAGGTAAGTTACACTATTGTCCATTGAAATTCAACATGGTGTCCAAGATGGCCGCCAAACACACCCATGAGACACGATTATGTCTTGTTAACATAAACATTCTTTAACTAGACACATTCACGTTTACAAAAATGTAAGTTAAAAAAATATACCTTTTGGGTGCATGGGACCCCCCTATTCCTCCCTTACTAAATAGTGATGATTGGATTTGCCATCTTGTCCCACACGACGGACACAGTCCGGTTGCACTTCAATAACACAGGGCAACTACCAACGCCGTTGGTTGCATCAAGCGCATTTTAGGTAATACAATATTCCAAATAATATATTCAAATTGTCTCATTGTATGTTTACCTTTGCATTTTACTTTGAAATGCCTGTTCACATTATAACGAAAACATAACGACGTGGTGTCCTTTTTTGTATAGCACTCAGGACAAACCTTACCAATCTGAACCATCACATTTTGAGGAAAATTAATTCAAATAATAATCATATAGGTATACCCACGGAAACGCAGATGCATACATATCTGGAAATGTAAACGGTTTTCTTCTTAATTTTCTACGAAGAAAAGGCTAAGGTGCATTATGGTTCATTGATATATGAAAATGAAGCCACCAATCACAGTAATTTCAGTTTGATTTTGTCATTAAGGTACATCGATGACCAATTTTTTTAGAGAATGTCCTTAAATTGTTATCCATAAACCAAAAGAAAATATGGACTCACATAAAGCACATCATCTTCCACATTCCTTTTACGACGAATTACCATGAGGCAGCGTAAATAATTGTCATGCAGCATATGTACATGTAATTTACGTGATAATTAACCTTCAACATATTCGAGCTACGGACCTCTATACCATCCTTGCCAGGATGATCCTGGCTATGCACGATTGGTAACATAAATTCGTGGAAAATTGCTATTTTCACTGAAGTAAGGTAATGTGGACTTTGTCTGGAACATAGGGATAGTTGAGTTTTGGGTAAAGAGAGTACAGTTTTGGTCAAACTTAATTATAGTAACCAAAACCTGCACCATTACATTACACACTAATAATTATAACTCCACCATGCTCGAAATTAATAATAAATTACAAATGACTAAGTACAAAGTCTGTTATCATTAAAAAAAAACACGTTAAAACTCAAGAGGGCGCTCTCTAAACACTCATAGGTTTCAACCATTTTAAATAAAATATGGTGCATGTGATGTTTTATTAAATAGTAATTAAATAAAGAGATATTCAAACCATTTATAAACCTGTTTTGTAAATTTTGGAAAAGAGGAAGCATTTTTAAAATTTTGTTAACGGCTGATTCAAAATTATTGAATACTGGTGGGGCCCACAATATTACAAAATGGTTATGTTTATGGATATTTTAGCCATTTCTGAACCGATTTCGATCAAATAAAGTTTTTCTGGTGATTAAAATTGCATGCTCTTTTGAATTTGACACTCATTTTTTCATTAGCTCACACAAACATTATTTTATGTAGCGCCTTCTATACCAGAACTCAGCTATCCCGTTTAAGTAGAGTAGTGATAGACGAGTGTTAGAAGCAATTGTAAATTCAGGGTGTTTAGAAGACTACAAAATCGTGGCGTACATTTAACTGCACTTTTTTGCATGCTATTTACAAATTGTAGATTCAAACTCAAAGCCTTGATTGAATTTTGCTTGGTAGTAGTTTACAGCAAAATAATAATTAGCATTACGAATACATTTCTAATGCATTATACCATTTATACAATGTTTAAATATAAAGAACAACTAATTAGCAACCTTTTACATCGTATGAAATGTTACAAAAGAAATCCGACGAATTAAGTTCTGCCCTTGATAAACATTAAAATAATCGTCAATTTACAAATCATACAATTATTGTAAACATATTACACCAAATGATCGTGTTTTGAGCTAAATATTAACAATTATAACGTATACCCAAAGATTTATATACCATATAGGTTATATACATTTAGAAAGATATGCATGTATATATGTTCATGCTCGATTTCTCTTATTTTGTCATGTTCCTACGACCTTGATGAAGGCTAATGAAGGCCGAATGACAGAAATATTGACTTGAATAAAACGAATATTTTTTGCTAGATACGCCTTGCTTTTGGCCCCCTTTCGTTATATATGTTTTTATACAAGTGAGAAATAGACCAATGCCTATCTTCGGAGGAGACAGTTTTTCGTCCCGTGCATATTTACATGTGGGGAAGCTATAGGATGAACATTGTTTTAAACAAACTATATTACTTTTTCTTTACTTATAATGTATGATTATTCGTTACAAATCATTTAAATGCAGAATAATCTAAAGCTGTATGCTTTGGTTCAGTTTGTACTTATTAATTTCATGTCAATAGGCAAATTACATCGCTTCACATTTCCCTTGTGAAACTTAATATGTATGGAAGGAAACTATTAGATTTCACCTATCATGATATTCCCATGGATATCTCACTTTGTGTAAGCCCTGTATGTTGGTGAAGGATGAACATGTAATTAGTTACTGTCTCATAACAATTCATCAAACGGGCTCTATCGTCCAACATGTATGCAGCTCTTATGCAAGTAAAATTTATATTTGGAAGTGTCTTTGTTTGTATAGGAAATTATAAGACTCAATGTACGTGATTGAAAATGCGTTTGTATCCATCATGTCCATGGACGAGAGCTCGACAACGACGTAGGAACTGGCCCTAGTTCCACCGATCTACAGATGCTTGGATAAACTTTGACGGTCATGACGTTGAATAAGTAATGAAGTCATATGGTTCTGCTTACACTCTTTGAATTTAAATGTTATTATTTTACATAGATAACATCGAGTTAAAGCCAATGGCTCAATTTACCTCGGTTGATTTGGCTGGGCCGGTTCTCACTGTGCTATTTCTCTCTTAACGTTAGGCCATACTCCATAGACAGGAGAGTCAATAAGACGATGAACACGGTCTGGGGAAAAACAAATATTTTAATTTGAATGATGTATAGATGAAATTACAAGAGGCTTTGGGGATCATGTAAACCAAATTCAATCGCAATAATATTTTACACGTTACTAACTTATCCGCAAAGATAAACGTTTATGCACTAGTTTTATATTATATAGAAAACAGTATATAATCCTAACTCTCATGATTTAGGTTATAATAAATAATATCGATAGAAGTTTAATAAAACTTGGTCGAAGTGAGTTATTCAATATTTGGCAATTTTGGGGTATTTGTATTATTTACATGCATTAAGACATTCATATATCTACTGTATCTGTGAATGACAGAAGGAAAAATGGCGTTAATATATGTTTAAGAACATATTTTGCATTGTGGTGACACCACAATGTTGATATTGTTTAACTAATTTAAAAACCTACCATAGGGTGTTGTAATTACTCGCAAGTCAGAAATATGCACATTTGAACCAATCAGATTTGCACCAATTTAGTCACATGTTCTGACTTGCGATTAAGTACAACTTTTCCATATATTACAACTCAGTATGCAACATCCCCATGACAATCAAAATTATTATTCAAAGATAATCTTCATGTAGTCCCTACATCTGATATAAGTGCTTAACCTTGGAATTACAGCGAATTATTATTATTATTATTATTATTATTATTATTGCAATCTGAGTGTCTAAGGGAGATATTGTATTTAGTGCTTTGACACATTCAGCCGTTCAACGCATGATAGGCTTTTCTATGAATCGTCTACTAAAGTGAATATGTTCCCTCACTGGATTCCTACTAAAACAATAGCATAATTATAACCATGGGCGTATGTACGAGCCCAACCTTTTTTCGGGAGGGGGCTGTCCCGGCCTTTAGTTATATTCGATGAATCAACTATTCGCATTGCTGTTTTTTTAATTTCAATGATATATTGATATGACTAGAACAGATTTGCTCTCATAGAATAATTAACTCAATATCAGTATTAAGCTGATAGGTATAGTTTACGTTATGATTATATTTTGCAATTAATTAATTGTCATTGAAGGGAGAGAAACGTTTTGGTAACACATAACCTGCACAATAACATTACAAACTAAACGTTTAACTCACCATGCACGAAAGGTATAGAAATTACAAACGATTAAGTAAAAAGCCTGTTATCATTAAAAAAGAGCCATTAAAACACAAAAAGGCGCTCTCTAAAAAAAGCATTGGTTTCAACTATTTTTTATACAGAATTATGCATGTGATTGTTTGTTGAAATAACGATTGAATAGAGAGATCATCTACAACTATTTCTAAACCTCTTTTGACAATTTTTGAAATAGTGTAAGCATTTAACAAAAAAAACATCGAATAGGATCTTGGCCCCAGATTTATTCCGATCGGATATATTTATTGATATTTCAGCCGTTTCTGAACCGGTTGTGATCAAATTAAATTTCATTCTGTCATTAAAATTGCAGGCCTACGCTCTTTCAGATTTTACACTCAGTTTTTCATTATCTCACCAAAAAAAATTTATTTTTGTGCAGCGCCCTCTATATCAAAACTGAACTACCCTTTGAAATACTTGATATGCATTTATACTTATATGTTTGTAATTAATAATTTAGATCATCTCTTATTATGAATAACTTTATACCACTTATATAGTTATTAATTACTTTATTGTATTATTTATACTTATATATGTTTGGATGTATCAATGTACACTGATCCTTTCAGCACTGCTGCTGATCAGTTTGAAATGTACACCAATAAATAAAATACTTCAATGGGCGGTATTATACTAAGTTTATCAAATTGGGTTGGACTTAGTCCATAACTTGGACTAACTAATCCACACTTTAGTCTTCACCTCAGATTAGTTTAACTTGCAAACTTATCACTTCAGACTGGCTTATATTCATAAACAGGGCCTACCAGAATACGAAATTTAGTCCGAACTAAAGATATCAACTAAGTCGTATTTTAGTGAAATACCCGCCATTGAGGCGAAAGCGAAATGTAGGTTAATATCAGGCGCGCCGGAAACAGTTTTGGATTGGGGGGGGGGGGGGGGGGCAAAACCCGAAGGGGGCTCACGATGGTATGTGTTAAGGGGCTCATGTCCCGACCACACTCACAGGGTTTATGGGGCATAAAACATAAACCATATGCCGCATTTGTATGATCCAACATCATAGCTTACAGCTAAAAATGAGTCCTGAAGGAGCGGAGGGCTGGGCATGCAGAGCCAGAGGAGAGGGTTTGGGAGGGGGTATCCCCCTCCCACGGGGAAGATTTTGCATTTCTATACTTGAATTGGTGCAATCTGGGGCATAGAAACATAAACCACATGCCCCATTTGTATGATCCAACATCATAACTTTCAGCTAAAAATGAGTCCCGAGGGAGCGAAGCGACCGAGGGCTGGGCAGAGCCAGAGGGATGGTTTGAGAGGGGGTATGCCCCTCCACGGGGAAGATTTTGCATTTTATACTTTAAAATGGTGCAATCTGGGCATAAAAACATAAACCATATGCCACATTTGTATGATCCAACATCATAACTTTCAGCTAAATATTGAGTCACGAGGGAGCGAAGCGACCGAGGGCTGGGGCAGAGCCAGAGTGGAGGTTTTGAGAGGGGGTATCCCCCTCCCACGGGGAAGACTTTGCATTTTTATACTTGAAATGGTGCAATTTGGTGCATAAAAACATAAACCATATGCCACATTATGTATGATCTAACAACATAGCTTACAGCCAAAATGAGTCCCGAGGGAGCGAAGTGACCGAGGGCTGGGGCAGAGCTAGAGGGGGTATCCCCCTCCCACGGGGAAGATTTTGCATTCATATACTTGAAATGGTGCAATTTGGTGCACGTCATACAAACAGCCAGAGCAATAACAGCCTACACAGGAACTACGTGGACCGGTAGCAGAAAAATCCACCCCCCAGACGTACATACCACGCAAGTTACACAACAAACTGAGATAATTGTTTGCGGCGCGAAGCGCGCAGCGAAACGTTAAATGGATGTATAACTTAGTTTTTAAACGTTAGAATTAACAAGTATTGGCTGATACATTTAATTTTGTTTTCTTTTCCTTTTTCTTTCTTTTTTTTTTTTTTTTTTTTTTTTTGAGGGGGGGGGGGGGCTTTTTGGGGGTGGCAAAAACGCGATTTGCCCCCCCCCCACACTTTTTGGATGGGGGGGGGGGGGGCAGCAACAAACGGACGATTCGATCATTCAAATTAGAGCGATTTTTCTTTAAATGACGTCGCTATATTTATTTTCACATTAAGAACATTCAAATTCATAAATAAAAATTCGATTTTTGTACAGTGCATATTCAATTCAGTTACTAGTAGAGCGACTAGCTGATGCTAGTCCAGCATGCTGGACTAACATAAAACTAGTCGACCGACAAACAAAATGCTAGTCAGGCGATTGGCGCAATGCTAGTCCAGTACGCTGGACTAAGCCAAGTTCGTCCGTCATGTTAGTCCAGCAATACGGACTACTTTAAACTAGTCCAGATGGCCACCATCTGGACTAGTTTAAGTTAGTCCGGCTTACCAGCTTAGGTATTCAGTGTAATCAACTTACAGTAACCGCAATGCTCATAATTCGTCCCACGTCCATGGTATCGGTCGTAGAGTCGTTAATCCCTTCTTCACTTCAACACATGGACCTTTAGAGTGACAGGTGAGTGGGGAGTGTGGGGTTTTATCAGGTGGAAGTAGAGAAAGAAGACCGAGGAGAGAGGAGAAGAGCGAGAGGGGGGAGAGGGGGACAGACCAAGCGGGGATTGAGAAGTGGGTGTTGGGGAGAAAATTTGAAGTAGAAATAAAGAGATGGGAGAAATGTGTACGTGTGTGAACAGTATTTGCATTATTATGTTATATATTTGGCATTCTATACAAAGTTCCACCAATTATATAATTTCCAATTTTGTACCTCCCCTGTTCTTTTATTACAAAAAAAAGAAAAATAGTAGGTCATGACTCGAATACTAAAAACTGGAATCATGTATAGAACCTTAATCTTTCGGGCTATACGTCGATTTGATTGAAAATGATGATACCAACTTCACAACATTGTCAAAACAAAAGTATAAATTAGGAAATATTCGTATTTTTGGGTAGGATTCAAAGTTTAACACTACAAACATGACAAAATTGCGGGATTAGATCAGGTGGGGTGTGATGCATCGCTGCAGGTCTTAAAGGGCATCAGCGTGGGGATGCTACATATGCGGGTCGCCATTTTGAACTGGGCTAGTTGCGCGCACCGCATGACACTGAGCTAACGTGCATTACGCCACCGTGCGCAACGCGTACGCAAGATGGCGCCGCGCATCTGATTTGACGAATCTGAACTACCTTTAACCCTAATAAGGCCGGAGCCATTATGCTCCCTCCGCGATTTTTCTGATTGCTCGGGAAAGTGTAAAGATGGACGCCCGGCCGCTTGCTGATTTTTTTTATTTTGCGTCTTGCGTATCTTTTAAATGACAATAAAACGCAAGTAAAATGTTGCTTTCATAAACTTTTTTAGGATTAGGAGAATAATCTCTGAAAGTTAGAGCAAAATCGGGCAAGAAACAAGAAAACTATTGCTCTTTGAAGATGTCCATTTATTCCTATGTGGAACTCAATATGGCAACGCAATCTGATAAGTGTGTGGACTAAGTCCCCATATCTTTTGTACACAAATGGTTCCAATTTTTACAGTTTTTTTCCTAGTCACACTTTTCCATTCCCCCAACTCATGATATGTTATGTATGAAATGCATTTTACAAAACATTATGTTGAACTCAAACGAAGGGTAAACATAAATTTTGAGAAAATTGAACAAAACTGAAATTTTGTGTACAAAATCTATGGGGAGTAGTCCACAATTTGTCTAGAGTGCGTTGCCAGTTTTGAGTTACTCCGTAGAAATATAATGGCTCTTTTAAAGAGCCATGGTTTTCTTACTTCTAACTGATTGTACTCAAAGTTTCAGGACTATTCATCCTATTTAGTGTCTTATTATGTCTGGATTTCATTGTCCTTTAAACCCTAAAAGAGGCCGGGCTGTTTGAGGTCTTCAGCAGGGGGCCGGTGGGGGGGGGGGGGGGGCATTATGCCCGCCCCCCCTAAGATCTCGGCCGCGGAGCGGCCGATCGCTGTGAAAATTGCACGCATGATGAGTGAGGTGTATAGAATTACAATGGTAATTAAAATTTTTTGAAAATTCATTAATTTGCATATTTACTGGTAATTTATGGAAATAAGGTCATAAAATTCATATTTTTTACCATAAATCATATATTGCTTCTTAATTAAACATTGGTTTTCACTACTATACTCTTTAGAGCATTTGGAATAATAATGCGACAACATTTTTTGGAAAGAGCCAGTTATTCCTTATGTTTTCTATTGGTTCTTATAATTTCTTATGTATTTCTTTGTTTTTGTTTACTTATGTATTGTATTGTTTTTGTTGTTTATTATTATTTCTAACTATAATTCAACTATTTTGAACCCAAAACAATCATATAAAATGTAAACAAGACCAAATAACCAATGATATACCTCTTTTTACAAAAAATGATATTGCCATATGTTTTGTACACAAATCACGATATGAGCGATTTTCGAGCTCACATGCATAGACAAAAGGTCATGTGACATCGTAACGGTAAGGTCCGATTTTCAAAATGGTTTGTTTTAAAATATGCGCAAGACCCCCCCCCCCCCCCCCCCAAAAAAAAGGTCACCAAGCAGCGGGCGCGTCATCTTACTGTGTTTTGGAGCAATACAGAAAAAATCGCGGAGGTGGGGGGGGGGGGGGGGGGGGGGGAGGCACATTATGGCCCCGCCCCGGCCTTTTTAGGGTTAAAACAAAAAAAATAGAAAATCTGGCCTTCAGTCACAAAGTTACGTGACCTTTTGTCATGCTTGTTAGCCTAAAAAATCGCTAATTTTCGGGATTTGTGTACAAAACATATGGAAATATCAGTATTCCTAAAAAAAATATATCATTTGTCGACTGTTCTTGTATTAATTTTAGTTTTTGTTTTGGGTCAAAGTAGTTGAATTACAGTTAGAAATGAGATAAAACAACAACAACTATAAAATACAACAAGTTATAAATAAACAAAGAAATACGTAAGAAATTTAGCAAAACATTAGAAAAACATAAGAATCACTTGGCTCTTCATTTTTTTGTGCTGCATTGTTCTTATTCAAAAATGTCTAAAGATTATATGTTATGAAAAACAATGGTTTAATTTATGACCTTATTTGCATAAATGACCATACATTTTTATATATACACTTCACTTGACATGCGTGCAAATATTTGCGGCGATCGAGCGCTTCACACGGGCCGAGATCTTAGAGGGCCATAAAAGCCCCCCCCCCCCCCCCCCCCCCCCCCCCCCCCCCCCCCCTCCGCGGGAGCAGTAGAAAGACCTAAAATAGCTCGACCTTTTTAGGTATTGAAGGGGGTAGTTCAGTTTTGGTATATAGGGCGCTGCACGAAATAATTTTTTGGTGAGATAATGAAAAACTGACTGTAAAATTTGAAAGAGCATACAATTTTAATGTCAGAATAAACTTGATTTGATCGAAAATCGGTTCAGAAAATGCTGAAATATCAATACATATATCCAATCGGAATAAATATGGGGCCCAGATTTTATCCGAAGATTTAATATATTTTTTTTTAAATGATTACACTTTTTCCAAAATTTGTGAAAAGAGGTTTTTTTAAATACCTGTTGATGATCTCTCTATTCAATTCATTATTTCAACAAAACAAGCACATGCATAATTTTGTATGAAAAATGGTTTGAAAACGGTTTTTTTTTAGAGAGCGCCCTCTTGTGTTTGAATTGCTCTTTTTGAATGATAATATGCTTTTTACTTAGTCGTATGTAATTTTCTATACATTTTGAGCATGGTGGAGTTATAACTATTAGTTTGTAATGTTATTGTGCAGGTTTTTGGTTACTAAACCTCAGCCTTAACAAAACTGTACTACCCCCTTTAACATAAATAGTCCTACATTTATTTACATATATATTTATGATAATTATGGTCTTTACACGTGTCAGTATACGCACCTTTGCCATATTTGCTTTCTGCAGTGCAAGGAGTTCTACTGCCCTTTTTGTCTTCATTAGGGTAGACTGTCATTATCATCACAGGAGTCCGGAGATATTGACAAATGTTGCTGTCCAAGTTGCAACATTTGACCGGTATATCGGGATTAATCCAGTAGTACACAGCAGACACCAAACGACCAACAGTTTGTCACATCACCGTCAGTAGGAAGACGTTTTCAAGTTCTGGTGGCAGACAAGTTCACACCCGTAACCATCACTCCCAAGTGTTGCATTACAGTGAATCGTTGGCCAGTAAGTATCCGAAGAAGAGTTATCAAGTTCACATTTCGCTTTTTTCCGGGTGGATATGTTACAGTTACATAAACTTGATCATCTCTATTGCCCACAACTCTACCATTAAGTACTTCAAGTATGTAAACTGTATACGAGCCAGCATCTACAATTTGAAGGTTAGAGATAACAAAAACGATAATTACATTTTGTTGGGTTTGATGAAATTGCAAATCAAAGGCGTTCAAGCTGCCAGGTTTAAATGAACTTGTTAATGAGATGCCGTTTGCGAAGAGTGGCTGATCGCTTCCCTGGAGGAATACGGTACAAT
>JBAMJV010006221.1:0-123302 GCA_037951105.1 Echinarachnius parma
AAACAGCAGCAATGGGAAAGTCGAAGCCGAGACCATGACCACTGGTTTAGTTGTGTAAGTGTGGGGGGTGTCAACAAGACCGATTGTTGATGGCCAAGAGCCCAAGATCAATAAAAAGTGGGCCTTTCTGGGGGGGGGGGGGGGGGGGTACGCACCCAACATACGCTCCTGGCTACGAGCCTGTATGACCCCAACATTTATTTATTTTTTAAATTTATTTATTGCGGTATACAAATATTGTACATGGCATCCAACAGGTTGAATTGAGTACAATTTACAATTAATATACATTTAAAAGAGCACATTACAAATATATAAATATACAAGTGTATATGATTAAATTTCGAAACTATTTCCTGTTATATCATTCCAATAATAAATTAATGTTTAATTGATTAGATTTAAATTTAATTGAAAATAAAATGTATGAGGAAAAAATTAATTGAAAATTATGCAAATTCTTACAATCTTTTAAGGAATTAAATACAAAACAAAAACAAAAATGAATGGACGTCATATGGAAGCCAATAAAGGTAAACCATAATGAATGATGGAGATATATAATACTAAATTATATCAAAATTGTAAGCGGGGTAATTAATATAAGCTAGTGGGTATATAACACATATCTGAGCATAGTGTATACAATAAATAAATCTATGATAATATTTCAATATAGATACTATTAATAAAATACAAAAACTATTAACAAACAAAATGTATGCATATAATACGGATCCTATTTTTAAACATAAAATTGAAGGGTATAACATATTGCACCGAGAAAATGGTTTTTATCATACTTCAATGGTCGTAACTACAAGTCGTAAAGTACAAGTCACTAAGTCAATTATGGTGGACTTGCAGGCTATAATGGTAGTGTTCAGGGCAAAGAGGAAATTAAAAAGATGAAACATCTTCATTTATAAAAGTCAAATCCGAATACAGTGAGTCAAACGTCTGGTGGTATCACACAATATGTTTCCTTAACAAAATACAAGTGTTTTATGAGTGAATTATGAGTTTGCATTCAATAGCCGTATGAGGTATGGCAGGGCACTTTTCTTGTATCTCTCGGTCCTACAAAAGACCTCCGAACATTGCACAAAAACTCAGTTTTGTATATACATTAGACATGTTATATAAAGGTCCATGGCGTAGCCAGTGTCAAGCCATATGCCTACTGAGGAGGGGTCGGAAGGTAGTTTTAAACGTGCGAATAGATCGGGTACATAAAATGCTGTTTTATCCATACTGAACAGTGCACATGAACTCCTAATGAATTATAATCATTCAAATCATACGATTCTGATAGTAATATCCATTTTAGGGTTATTTTCAGGGGTCTATAGACTAGAGGTTCGGCCGGGTTCTAGCTAAGAAGAGGGAGGGTTCTGGGGTGAAGAAATACTAATAAAAAGTGGGCCTTTCTGGGGGGGGGGGGGGGGGGTGGTACGCACCCAACACATATATTTCATGTTCTCGATTTAACAGTTCTGATTATGGAAGCCGCAATGTTGAGTTACACCTCTTTTTTCGGGGAATTTTAGGAACAACGAATCTGGTTTTCCTGTTTTTATTTTTTTTGGTTAAACTATGTTATTGTTTCAGTTTAATTTTGTTTCAGTCCTCATACCTAGAAAAAGATACTTCCGTTTTGGTAAGGCTGAACTTTAGCAACCGAAATCTGCACTATAACGTTACAAAATAATAGTTATAACTCCACCATGCTCTGAAGGTATATATAACAAATTACCAACGACTAAGTAAAAGCCTGTTATCATTTTTTTTAAACACAAGAGTGCGCTTTCTAAAAACGCATTGGTTTCAACCATTTTTCATACAAAAATGTGCATGTGATGTTTTGTATATGGGAAATCAACTTGCTTAGACTCAAATGCATAGGCGTAGGAGGCCGGGTGGGGGATGGGGGGCTGCAGCCCCGGGAGTTTTAAAAACGGCCTTATTCGGGTACAAAAGCTCTTCAAATTCGGACAAAATATGTCATATTCGGGCAAACTCAAGTCATATACGGGCAAACACAAGTCAGATTCGAGCAAACTCATGTCACATTCGATGATTCGGGCAAAGTCATATCATTTTCGGGCAAAACCGTGTTCATTTCAGACTTACCATAACAAATATCAGTTTCGGACATCAAAGAGGTAAAGACTTTTTTTTTTAATTGCTTGTCAGGTGGAAAACTGGAAGGAAAATTATTCGGGCAAAAGACTCAGCACCCCCCCCCCCCACCCCCCCCCCCCCCCCTGAGAAAAATGTTCCCCTACGCCCTTGCAATCAAAACAGCATGTCAGCACGCATTCCTTGCTTGAATATAAAATGGAATTTTAATTCACAACCATACCTTGATTTATTTTCCTCATGGTTGGTGATTACCATACGTAAGCAGGATATATATTCTATTAATTTAAAAAGGCTGCATGCAGCCCCCCTGGAGAGTTGAAAACGGCCATCTTCGGGCAAAACGCACCTTATATTTGGGCAAAATGCGCCTGAAATTTGGGCAAATCATGTCATTCGGGGAAAATCATGTCATATTCGGGCAAAATAATGTTGTATTCGGGCAATATCATGTTGTATTCGGGCAAATCAATGTCTAATCCGGGGGAAACCATATCATATTCGGGAAAAATCATGGGGCTTATCATAATCATAATCATAATCATAACCAATCAGTAGTTGACGCGCATCTTGCCAGTTTCAATGATTATATTTTTCTTTGTTGTTGACATGTGAAAAAATGTATAAATGGTTGATACAGTGTGTATCGTTGTGATCTGATAAAATCCATTGATTAATGACAATTTTACATTAAATATGAGAAAAAATGCAAAGTGATATTTGCTAACTCATTGCACTGACTTTGTACACTGTTATAACTTTCCAGTGGATAATTAAAAATCCGAACACTTCAATCGAGATCTTTTTACCGACGGGGAAATGTTTATATACGTCGAGTACAGAAAGGTAAGAATGAACGACTAGAGAAGTAAGATTTGTGGATTTGGACAATGTTTCTAGATAGACATATTTATAACAGAAATGTAAACTACCATCAGTTATCCAATGTTCACGCACACTGTGTGTCAGTGTTATCTACATGATTATCTACCTCGTGTGTATAAGTTATTATACACTGTTAAAACGCTGTGTAAACAAATTCAACAACTTGTTGAAATTTGTCAACAACCGCTGTTTGACATATGAACCATCCAACTGTTTAAAGTTATTTAAAGTTTACACAACTGTTGTTTTAATTTGTTCTTCAACTGTTATGTTGTTTAGAATAAATTTCAACAATCCCGTTGTTGAAATAGCAAATACAAAACATGATGTAAAAGCGGCAAGGGTAGGATTCGAACCGGGGGTCTTTGGGTTATAAGCCTCACTCTCTATCGACTGCGCTATCTCGGTTCGCTTGGTTTGCAATGGGACAAAAGGGGTTTTGACGCGGTGATTTTGCGGTCGAAACTATCACGTGATTTAACACGTTTCATCAACGCTTGAACAACGGCCGCTTCACACAACCCTTCTTTATTCAGGCTTATCATGCTACACCTAAAGTTGTATGAAAAGATTTAACAACCATTTTTACACAGCGTTTTTTTACACAGCGTTTTAACAGTGTAGAAAGTGTATTTATAACCATTCATGATGAAAAAAGTTTGTGAATATATTTTCTAAAGGAAATCGCCGGCTGTACTTTGGGTTCCGCCTGATACGTGACACGGATATTGCATATTCTTTTGTTTGGCAAATACCAAATTATGGGTTAACAAATAACAAACTCTGCATACGGTAATAAAAGTCGCAAGTCGCTCTTCAAAATCATCAGTCATGCACAGCGATAAATATGCACTTTGCCTCTCGCCGCTACGCTGACAAAAATACACCAAATATTGATTTATGAAATTGTAACAACTGCTCATCGATGTTTCGTCGGCATAAACTCGAGAAGGGTTTCTGATCACCGTGTACGTTCCAACGCACCGTTCATCATATACCACATCATAATACTGACTTGAAAGAAAAGACGATTTATGCGATTGTCGTTTAGATTTGATTAGTATAAGACAACAACAAAAAATATATCGCCATTTCAAACGTCGAAATAGAGACAAATACGAAAGAAATGGAAGGACATAAAAGCGTAAAACGTGTCGCTACAAATGGCATAGACCAGAGGTTGGAGAAAATTATGTCCGAGTACGGCTTCGTCAGGCCGGACCGGAAACTCGGCGAGTACCCGGCGGGAACGAGCTGGAGGGAGGGCCGGCAACCGGACTACCGTCTCGCGGACCTGGTCTATTTTGAGGGCAAGACCAGGAACCATGCCGCGGGATCGCTGGCCCAGATTGTGGAGAATCTTGTCAAGCATTGGGAGATGGAGATGACCCATCTTACTAGCAAAGACTGGACCACGGTTGACACGTCCACTTACAAGTATGTATGCACCAACAAAAAAAAATGACATTTTCAATCGGTGAACAAAATTTACAAAAATATATTTTTCTCTAATTTTCATATAACTATTGTATAATTGATATGTATATTTTGTACCTAACAAAAAGATCTAATTAATTTAATTAATTGCATCGGCGTTTAAAGATACAATTGAGAGCATTGGTACTTCCCGAAATGCCCCTTGACACTAAAAATAAAACATGTGAAATGAGAATCATTCCCTTTCGAATGCTCTAATAGTTGTAAAATTTGATTTCAAAATATTTTATTAATATAATCTACCCTGCCGGGCGACATCATAACTTTTTTTTTTTAATACATACAATTCCTATTCACTTCTTTCCAAAAAAAATGTAAAAGAAGTTTAATCATTATTTTAACAAAATATCACATGCACACTTTGTATGAAAAATGGTTGAAAGCAATGAATTTTGAGAGAGCGCCCTCTTAAGTTTTAACGGCTCTTTAAAAAAAAATGTTAACCATGTTAACAGGCATTTTACTTAGTCGTTTGTAATTTGTTATACCTTTTGAGCATGGTGGAGTTATATACTATTAGTTTGTAGGCCTACTGTAATGGTGCATGTTTTGGTTACTAATATTCATTTTGACCAAGACTCAACTATCCCTTTAAGTTAGCAATAACTGGTGTCGTTTGGACAGAGTAACCATGGTAACTGAAGATTTCATCGTTTAAACAAGTGCTGGCTCAGCATATTTACTTGTACTATTTGTTCTATAAATATGCATTTTTGCATGCCAAGATGAATGCATAATATGTCGCATATAATTTTGCTTGGTTTGATGTGCAAATATTAACTCAAGTTTGATTCATTTAGATACAAATGGCCCTTCTTAATACAAAATTGTTTTAGTAGCTTGTCATTAAAATAAATACAATACAATTTGATTCCGTTGGAATCCGTATAGGGGTCTTAAAGGGGTAGTTCAGTTTTGGTATAGAGGGCGCTGCACAAAAGAATGTTTTGTGAGATAATGAAAAACTGAGTGTAAATTTTGAAAGGGCATACAACCATAGGCGCCGGAAGTGGGGGGGGGGCAGGGGGGGCGGCCGCCCCCCCCAATCCAAAAAGTGGGGGGGCAAAACGCGTTTTTGCCCCCCAAAAAAGCCTCCCCCTCAAAAAACGAAAAGAACAAATTAAATGTATCAGCCAATACTTGTTAATTCTAACGTTTAAAAACTGAGTTATTCATCCATTTAAAATTTTCGCTGCGCGCTTCGCGCGCAAACAAATTATCTCAGTTTGTTGTGTAACTTGCATTTGGTAGGTCTAGGGTGGGTTTTTCTTTACCAGTCCACGTACTTCCTGTGTAGGCTGTTATTGCTCTACTGTTCAGTGGCGGATCCAGGGGGGGGGGGGGGGGGTTAGGGGGATTAAACCCCCCCCCCCCCCCTTGAAAATGTATCAGTGAAAAAAGTGAAAACAAATCACTTACGGGGGTCCAAAATAGCAAAAAGAATTCGCCGCTTCGCGGCTCATGGACGATGCTCCGCATCGTCATTGGGTCAACCCCCCCCCCCCCTTAGCAAAAAGCTAGATCCGCCCCTGCTGTTTGTGTGACGTGCACCAAATCGCACCATTAAGTAAATAAATGCAAAATCTTCCCCGTTGGAGGGGGATACCCCCTCCCAAACCCTCCTCCTCTGGCTCTGCCCCAACCCTCGGTCGCTTCGCTCCCTCGGGACTCATTTTTAGTTGTAAGCTATGATGTTGGATCACACAAATGTGGCATATGGTTTATGTTTTTATGCCCCAGATTGCATTATTTCAAGTATAAAAATGCAAAATCTTCCCCGTGGGAGGGGATACCCCCTCCCAAACCCTCCCCCTCTGGCTCTGCCCCAGCCCTCGGTCGCATCGCTCCCCCATTCTGTTTTTAGCTGTAAGCTATGATGTTGGATCATACAAATGTGGCATATGGTTTATGTTTTTATGCCCCAGATTGCATCATTTCAAGTATAAAAATGCAAAATCTCCCTTGACCGTGGGAGGGGGGGGGGGGGGGGGGGGGGTGGCAACCCTGTGAGTGTAGTCGGGCATGAGCCCCTAAACACATAAATCGTGAGCCCCCTTCGGGTTTTGCCCCCCCCCCCCCCCCAATCCAAAACTGCTTCCGGCGCGCCTGCATACAACTGTAATGACAGAATAAACTTTATTTTATCAAAATCGGTTCAGAAACGGCTGAAATATCAAAAAATATATCCGATCGGAATAAATCTTGGGCCCAGATTTATTCGATGATTTCTAATTTTAAAATTGCTTACATTTTTTCAAAATTTTTTAAATAGTTGGTGATGAGCTCTCTATTTAAATATTATTTTCAACAAAACATCACATTCATAATTTTGTATGAAAAATGGTTGAAACCTTTGCTTTTTTAATAGAACGCCCTCTTTTGTTTTAATAGCTCTTTTTTTTTAATGATAAAAGGCTTTTTACTTAGTCGCTTGTAATTTTCTTTACCTTTTGAGCATGGTGGAGTTATAACTATTAGTTTGTAATGTTATTGTGCAGGTATTGGTTACTGAAGCTCAGCCTTACCAAAACTGTACAACCCCTTTAACTCAAGTTTGATTCATTTAGATACATGTACAAGTGACCCATCTTGATACAAAATGACACTTCTTTTAGTAGCTTGTCATAAAAAATTAATATAATACAATTTAATTCCGTTGGTATCCGTATATAGGGGTCTTACGGTTCACATTCTATATGAATTTGATACAAAACGGTACTTCTTTCTTTTAGTAGCTTGTCATAAAACATTGAATATAATATATACTATTAAACTATTAAATGCTGTTAGAAAACGTCAGGAGTATTATGATTCCAAGTCAATTCATTTTGATAGAAAACACTTCTTTCAGAAGCTTGTCATAAAATTACATGCCATTTGGGGTCGTGCGAATTTGAAGAATTATTCCAGGGCAAACGAAAAGTTGTTTGTTTTTCACGCTTTCCGTGTTTTGCGCGCCAGCAAGGATGAATAATATCAAAGAGGGAATCTCTGGGAGAACAGTACAAAACTAATCGCTATTCTTCTTATTTATTATTAATATCATGACTCATATCGTTTCCGTTTTTTTCTTCTTTCTTTTAGGTGGCTAAAACGACACATCTGATAGACTCCAACCATTATTCAGGGTGGCCCCAAAAAACGGAACGGGGCACTTCCCAAAATAAAGTATCAAAATAATTAGGTCCATCGGATAGGGTATCTTTTCCAATGAAAACGATACCAAGAACAGTAATTTTGGTCGTGCAGTTTTTGTTTTAGGGCGCTCTGAGTGACACCATGTCAGGTTCCCATTTTTGTCAATTTTTGACCAAGTCAGTGCCTGATAAATCGCACTTACTGCCCGTCATATCATCAAACAACCATGCCCATTCTCTCGGCACACAGCTGAATGCACACTAACAATAGCGCGCGTATTGCTCGTTGTTCAATGCTATGACGGGCAGTAAGTGCGATTTATCAGGCACTGACTTGGTAAAAATTGACAAAAATGGATACAAAATGGCGACAGCTGTTTTAAGTTGCTGCATGCAGGAATGCTGAGTTCAACAATGCGCTAAACTATGACTGAACCAGTCCTCTTCGAACATTCAGTGGTTTAAATTCCTTTTGCCATTTTGTATCCATTCGTGCACAATAGATGTCGCAACTCTCTCTATAAACATAGGGACTCTAGAACTGGTTGTTCGAAGACGCCATCTCCGGTGATATCAGGTCAACTTCCAGAAATCGCATCGACGAATCATCCACGGACATCTTGTACAGTATGCGCCCCAAATATTTGTTTTGCATTAATGGCAATTTTTGTTTTATTGATCAATGCAAGGTAAGTGTCAATGAAAAGCCAGAGAAGGCTGGCATCGAGGTCTCGACCAAAGGAACCTACAATTGGCTGTTCGGACTCTACATCGACGAATCTCAGCTCTCTTTCCAGATGTCGCACCGAATCTTTCTCGACAACCTACACCCAAAATAAACTTGTTTTTTTCCTAATGACCAGTGGTGTTAATTTAACACCCTCGGGTGTTAATTTAACACCCTCGTTTTTGCAGTGTATACAACCAAATTTGTTTTATTGATCACTGCAGGGTTAGTGTCAATGACAAGCCAGAGAAGGATGGTATCGAGGTCTCGACAACCTACACCCAAAATAAACTTGTTTTTCTTCATGATTACAACCAAATTTGTTTTGTTGATCAATACAGGGTGAGTGTCAATGAAAAGCCAGAGAAGGACGGGATCGAGGCCTCGTCCAAAGGAACCTACAACTGGCTGTTCGAAGACTCCATCTCCGCGGACCTCTACGACGCCTCTCAGCATACCTTCGAGACGTCGCACCGTCTCTTCCGGGGCGCTTTCACCGACGGCTTCCCCTGGGAGGTCCTGGAAGTCTTTTCGGGTCCGCCTCGCGTCGCCTTCACCTGGCGCCACTGGGGTACCTTCACTGGGAGCTACGAGGAGCGGACAGGGCAGGGAGAGGTCAGTTTGTTCATTCGCCCCTTTTCTTTGTTTTCAAACATTTTTTAAAGATATCATTTGTGTCAATGGAATATGTTATAAAGAAGTCAACGCTTGAGACAGACTAAAGATGCCACATGCGTGTCAAAGATGTACACGATGTTTTTGAAAGATGATTGTTATGCCTATAGGGATGTAGATGGCGGTCCGAAAATTCATAAAAAGGCTAGTTTATGCGCACTATGACACGACACTGAGCCAGTACGTATAGTAACGCGAGTCTGATTTTCAAATCCATAACGTGCACATTTAAACCACGTTTTAATTGAATTGTGCAAGGAATCAATATAATATTACCCTTAACTTCCTCAAGACATATAAATTTGATCAGAATATTACTGAATTATATTGTATACATGTATTAATTACTGAATAATATCGAATGCGATACTATTAAATTCGATTGCTATTCGCCTCTGTTGAAGATTCTGCTATAGGATAAAAAACGTTTATAATGGATAATCAGAGATCAGCAGCGTTCCAGTTTATAAGTCTATCTAAACCCCTAAAAAAGTTCGGAAACTCAACTTTGATCGATTATATCACTCTTATTGTCAAATTGTATTTTTTTTCTTTTAGTGTCATTGCATTGCATGATGATTTCCCTTTAAAATGGTACATTATTTGTCATTTATTACAAATCGGGGAATACATAGTGCGTTTCAGAATGGAGGACGGTCAGAAGTCAAATGTCGCAAAATGGGCCGAGAGTATTCAGTTGGGAAATTTGACTCTTGTGTCGTCTTTGTTAATGTTCAAGTTATATCAAAGATTGTAGCGTGTTCAAATGATTTAAACCTATCAAATTTGGTATCATTGTAAAGCCCACATGCCTATCTTTTTAATACGATTATATCCGTAACAATTGTATTAGCAGGTTAAGTAAGGTACAGCTGAATATGGGGAAGGTCGAAAGTGAAATGATGCAAAATGCATTTCATTTTGTGAAATTGAAGGCGTTGCATCGAAAAGCGACTATTGGAGGAGATGTTTTGGGGTTTTACATTGCATAATCATCAGTAAAGTTAGCATCATGTGAAAGCATGTTTATTTTTCCTTGAAATTATGTCTCCTCTGTAATAATTATGCTATTGAGGTGTGTGCAGTAAAGCCGGATATGGGGGCGTATTAATGCTATGAATTTAAGACCGTGGCTTCTTGCTTCAAGATTCCGGTAAGATATTGTTTTATTAATCATAACTCTATCATCATTACGTATTGCACTATCAGAAAGCTCGTTAATTTACCTTTAATATGATATCTCGTTTGCAATGATTATGCTGCATGTGTGTGTGCAGTACAGGAAAACTCTCAAACTTGATGTATTGAAAATGCATCAAATTTCCCTAAACGTACGCAAACTGGCCAGAACTGGCATATTAGCGCCCTGTTTAGCACATATCAAACGGCAAAACGTCGACCTTGCAACGTGTCATTTTGAGCCCCATACATTTAGAGGTACTACACACACCTCAATCACATAACCATTATGAATGGGTCATTATTTTATTGACAAATTAACACGCTTCAACATGATGTTAAGACCGTGATATGAGTGTCAGACCTTCCGACTGAAGTTTGTTTGCGCATTTTGTGACATTTCACTTCTGACCTTCCCCCATTCTCAAATAGACTGCGCATACCCCGTACTCGGGATGCTACCGATGCTTACGAATTTGGTATCATTTGAAAGAGGTAGGCCTATACACAATCTTTCAAGTGATACCAAATGTAACCATTATGATTTCATAAGAAAATATATATAATCGATCAAACTTGAGTTTCCGAACTTTTTTTGAGTGGTTTAGTACGTACGATTCTTTCAATTTGATTTCCACAAGGTGATCGAGATGTTCGCCTTCACCATCGCGACGGTCGATGAAGCGCTGAAGATCCAAAAACTAGAGGTCTATTTCAAGCCCGACGGGTTCATCGAGGCGCTCCGTGATGGCTCAGCGACTTCGGGGGACGATCAGCGCAGTGGGTTACCATTCATCGGACGGACGTCGATGATGTCGCAGTGTCCAGTGATGCACGGAGCGAAGATCGATTAGGGTGATGAGGGAAGTTCTTTTCATTGTGGGGCGGTACACAGTCAAAGCTGCCTTAGCATACTGTATGAATGAATAACGGGACCACATAATACCAACATGATGTGTATCATGGCACAGATTTTGCCATATATTTCTTATTGTAATATTATATGGGCAGTGTCAAAGAGTGTAAGAGATGACATTCATATTTTGTGCCGGAGTTGGTTATCGTGAGCACACAGATCCCTTGTTTGTTAGATTTAAAAATTAATTTTCTTCAAACCTCTTTATTTATGTATTGTTATAACACTTGCATTTTGCCTGCCTCGTTTACTTCTATATATGTTCTTGAAAAACAATGCGGTTCACTGTTATTCGACAAGACAAGCAGCAAACGTGCATTTGTTTAATCCACGGTACAGTATTGGCACATAAGTCAGTGAGACATACTGGTCCAGACGTTTGGAATTCTTTGTTAATTGAAACACGAAAATTTGCCTTCAATTTACTCTTTTAAAAATGCAGTCAAGCGCATGCTTATTGCAAACGTTTTTGTGTAAGATATTTGTTCAATAAGTCGATTTGTTGATTCCTTTAAACACAGCTGTAATTACTTACGATAAAATGTATTGTAGTATTCTATATTTTGTTATGTGTTATTCACCATGACATGTAACTGTGCATAATGATATTGTTAATTAATTACATAGGGCATCTTCACACCTCTCTCTCTATCAACTCTCCCCCACTTTTTCTTTTCTCTCTCTGTTTTTTCTCCTCCAGTATATGGACTGTACCTTTGTATCATGTCTGCTACAATTTTCTTCCTGCTCTAGAACATACTGTAGAGACTTAAAGGAGAATTTTCACCACCTGTAATTTACTTTTGATTATGTTCTCTACAAAGTAAAACATAATTTAATTCAAATATGTCCAACGCAAAGGAAGGGCATCAATCGCTGTATGGGCTAACCCCATTCATCGCGTACAGCATGGAGGCTGCCATTATATGTTTCAAAACCCGGATTTTTAATTGTTCGCGCTAAAATGTTACGTCGTACCCGAACTAACAAGCTCGGGCTCTTTTGTTATTAGCTCTCGCAGCTCGCAGGGATTGTGCACAAACACAACTTTAGTTCGTGTTTGACGTCACATTTTTGAGCGAACCATTCTAAATCCGAGCTACATAAACATCAATGGCAGCCCCCATGCTGTATGCGATGAATGGGATCAGCCAGTACGTACAGCTAGTGACTTTGAATGATGCACCGTCCGTGCCCAAAGGGTCAATGTTGGTCGTATTTACATGAAATTCGATTTTAATGTGTAGGGAACTTAATCAAAAGTAAATATATGGTTGGGAAACTGTCCCTTTAACTCTTATCTTTATCTGTACTTGTAAATAATGTACTCTTTTTTGTATTGCTTTTTTCTTGTTTGTATTAATCTATGTTTACTGTATCTTTAAGAATATGTAAAACTTGTAAATTCTTAGGTATGGCAACACTTCAAGCTTCCAGCTTATATTGCCAGACCGTTGTGTGTTTCTATATCGATGTTATGACCGTTTATTTTCATGTACGAAATTGATTGTTGTGAGACATGCAGGAATATTATAAATAAATAGATAAATAAATAATGCCCTCCTCAGGATGAATTAAAATAGTAATATTAAATTTAAAAAGTGCTATTGTTTTGGAATGTTTAAAGGATGTTTATTACATTTCCTTCGCATGCACATATATCAGATTAATTCCAGGTTTAATAACAGCAATACAAAACAAACAGCGTAATGAATAATGTTAAAAAATGAACTGAAATGATGTTATTAATTTAATTCAAAATAAATTTATAACTATGACTATGTGACGATAAATGTTGATGTATTCTTTGTAGTAGCGGTAAACTGATGGTTAAGACTTAAAAGCAGCAACACTAAAGAATTTTTTTATTAACATCCCACATGAATAGTCTTCCATATTATATTGAAATAAAGTTATAATACGCTTTAAAATCAGCCAGTGGTGTACTACATGGAGACATGCATATGCCCCCAATTTTCACAAAAACGATACAAAACGTTAGGGAAATCTGTGAAAAAAATAGAGAAAAACATGAGGTGTGCCCCAACCCCAAAATAAATCACATGCGCCCCAATCAGTCACATAACTAGTCAAATACGCAATGTAATTCGTCTTCGTGCACCCTTTGAAAAAACAGCTTATAGTGTTGACAAGGGCAATCCATCAATTGAGTGTAGAATAAATCAATAATCACATAATACAATCACAAAATAAATACAATTCTTATTTAATGCCGTCTTCCGGCGGCCCTTGTACAGAACTTTGTGTAAAACGTATGTGTTATGGTGAGCGATCTATATAGAGGTGTGTATCTGCAGAAGTAATTGTGGTTGGTACATTAAGATTTCTTCCTCGCTCTTACATCGTGAATAAATAATTTTCTTTTCATTGGAATTGCAGTCGTCTCGTTTATAATCATTGTTGTGATTCTTATTTTTTTTAAATAAAAATCACCAACGTACTAAGCATAGTACATGTTTTCCTAGCGAGTTAGAGGCAGTGAGAGACGTTTCATGTTAGAGAGTTTGGATGACAAATAACGTGATTTTACAAAATGGCGTCTAGGTGACGTCACAACAAAAGGCTTCGCCTGACGAGATGTCACGATAAATGTTAGTGGGAAATTATGATAGGATTGATTTTGTTTAAATATATTGTCTGCAAAATAGAAATGTAATACGCTGCGCTCTATCATGGCATATAGCTAACGAATAATGATATAATAATAATATTAATAGTAAAGATAATGATGATGATGATGATGATGATGATGAATATCAGGCCCGTAGCCAGGGGAATGCGTGGGGTGTGTACGCACCCCACCAAATTCAGAAAGGTCCACTTTTTGCCGGTCTCGGTCCACTTTTTACCGGTCTCGGGTCCCATTTTTACAGGTCTCGGTCCACTTTTTACTGATCTTGAGTCCATTTTTTTTTTTAGCGGTCTCGACCATCTGAACCAATGGTTTCGGCCCCGTGGGCACAACTTTACAAGTCGTCTTGGTCTCGGCCTCGGACAATTTCGACGTTTTCCAGTCTCGGCTTTGAAAAATGTTGACTGCCATCTTCCCCCCCCCCCCCCCCCCCCCCCCCCGCTTACACGACTCTCAACGAGTGGTCTTGGTCTCGACCTCGAACATTTTCGACGGATCTCGGTCTTGGCTTCGGAAATTTATTTTGTTTGAAGCGCCCTCAAAACCAAAACTTTACTATCCATTAATATGTATAGTACCTATAGAATTGTTAAAACCTCCATTAGTTTAAATATTTCAGCTTAACTGATCACGATGACAGTTATGCATCATTTGCTACATGTAGTCCATTGTAAAACTATTATACCAGAGGATACGAATTTCTTGTTATACACCTGTTTGTGGCAAGATTGGTAGAGCGCGCGCTTTCCGATCATGAGATCCTGAGTTCGATCCCTGCCCACTGCGTTTGTCCTTCAGTAAGACAATTTATCCACAATTGCGGCTCTCTACCCAGGTGTATAAATGGGGACCCGGTAGGAGGTAAAAGCTTATATGTGAAGGATCTTCTCAATGCCCATGAGCCGCTTGGAAGGAATGCTCCCCAGGGAGTGGAGATGGTCCACACAATGTGTGCTGCTTTGCATTGTATCCTATGACCGGGGGTAATATTATCATTGTAAAACGCTTAGAGACGATTATCAATCATATATATTAATCATATATAAATTGAGTATATTATTATTATTAATTATTAATGTCTTTATGTCGTATGATTGATGGACTTTGTAAGGATAATACCACTTGACAGAACTGGGGTAAAATTCGTTTGTAAACTACCTGTGCTTTGAGCATTTTCTGTAATGACTAATAAGCAAAACATATAATTCGATGTAAAATGTACAACCTTGAAACAAACAAACAAACATGGGAAATTCATTGAATAATTCATTGAATAAATAAGCTGAGGAAATTTTTTTTCAGTAAATTTTGTGCGTGAAACGTGAAATCTTTAGAGGGAATAAAATAGATCATATGAATTATTTATCTAAGCTACGAACAATGTTTGAAACCACAACACATCAACAATTACCTACCACTCATAATCGTTTACAGTATATCTCATTTATTCGTAATGCCATGCACACGCCCACAAACATTGATTGTTGCGAATTAACAAAATCGTGTATCTTACCACAAAATTATAATCACGATAATAGAGAGTATATACCTAGATAATCAATTATCCTCGCAATACTCTTCACGGTTAGGTGTGACCATGCTGATGGATCGCATTTTATGGGGGCGAAACGATGGATGGCTTTCCTCCATGTTCTTTACGACTAAAGTGCATTCACCCCATGCATAAACATTATTTCTGACTTATTGTAAAAAAATAAATTAAAAATACAATGCAATTTCATCGTGACGTCAATACGGTGATGTCCAGTTTCAAGATTTGCAATCCAAAACAAAAAAATCCTATAAATGATGGCCATGTAGCTAAGCTTATCATTTCACATCTCGTTCGTATACCATGTATACGGGAAGGTTCTCTAATTACGACTACACCATCTTTTACCAACCGAATTCAGAAGTTTTACCTTCATCGAATATTGTTTGGGAACTTAACTTACAAAATGGTCGTCGCTCAATTTTCTTTTCGGTTGGATGGATTCCTCGTAGCCACTTTGTTGTCAAGGCTCTCAGCAAATATCCCCGTTGGTAAGTTGTATTCCATATTTGTCTTCGTTCTCTAAATTTAATTAAAAGTTAGATATTTACTTTATTCGTATCAAAGATTGATCTTTTCTGCTACAGTTATATTTTATTTGAAAGTATTTTATTTCTTATGTCTTTACACATTTTCTGCAAATATATCCTTACACTTTTCAATCTTCTCTCCACTATCCGGCTTGAAGAAGGGTGAGGGGGTGGCCCTTTAGCCCCCCCCCCCCCCCCCCCACCCCCAAGTCTTTTGAAGGTAAGAAAAACAACCTTTTTAGGGTTAGGGTGGTCCACACGGGCGTAGATCCCGGAGGTGGGGGATATATCCCCCCACTTGTCAGTTGTCATCAACAGTTATAATTCAATGATGCGTGAATGGGAGAAACACATATATAAATGGCTAAGTTTATACAGGGTTGTTTTCATTCAAAAAACACACTTAATGTACATGTAATTTTCATTTTTGTTTAAACACCTAATTACCAGGGCACGTTGAAGTTTGATTTTTTTAAACTTTCATGTAATTCATTATGGCTTTTTAAATGCTACGAAAACTTTAAATCTTTCTCTTTTAAACTGGAAGGAGAAGATATGTTTTTATAGAAATATATAGAAATAAAGAGTTATCCTAATAAATATCCTCATGAGTTATGTCAGTTTGACGACGCAACGCCACTGTCGCACAGAGTTATTACGACGTACCTATATCATTAGCAACTTCCCATTCAATGTTTTGTGTAATGTGTGATGCATTTTGTAATTAGATTACTGTATTGATTGTTGTTACATTATGGATTCGTTTTTTTTTATAGATCATTTTTTGTTTAATGGTTATAAGATATCATATCCAAAACTTCAAATTCAATATTTACATTTTCCTGAAGTTACCTTAAAAGAACCAGAAAGCAAATATCTTGACATCGTATTTTCTTTCAACCTACAGATCAAGTTGTAAGTTAAACCAGAACACAATTGGTCACGAGTAAAATAGGAGTTTAACGTTTAACGTTTATGCAACAATTAATTGTACAATATTACCATTTTACATAGTGGTAGTATGTTATATTCTGAAGAAAAAAAAGGGATAACCTACACATTGCATATTAACACATGTATATTTAAAATATATTTAACACACATTTATTATAATTGTTATAGTTTATACCGAAGATGAGCAAAATTCTCCTTAATTTGTAAAAATGGCTACATCAGCTTTTACATAAATTAAAACTTTTCAGATAATTGTTATTAATTAATATGTGACTTTCATTATTCTGTTCACAGCAGAGGCTGCATGTCCAGATGGATATGAGAGCATAGGGTCAGGATGCTACACATTTCCGACCACTGGTCGCGTGACGTACTCAGATGCGGTCTCCCAGTGTGCAGGGCTGAACGCAAAGGTGTTCGTTCCCAATGATGAAAGTGAGAGGAGCGCTGTTTCTCAAGCGCAGTATGTACAGCAAGTCGTATTTGGTCCTAATATTCCTCCCTTTTCATTGTGGGTCGGCTGTAAGGACGACGCAGAAGAGGGCAGATTTCAGTGCGTCGATGGGACGGAAATTAATGCTGCAAGTAAGTTTCCAGATTTAATTCGTCGGTCCAAAAATGGAAATAATATACTTGTTATATGTAAGTCCACTAAATCTCAATTATGTTAGAATGTAAATTACAAGATATATCAAATATATATATAATATACAAATGGGAAAATGCACGCATAATACAAGCATAGACAACAATCAATGCATACATTATTATATTTTGAAAAGTACTTAAATATGTAGTATTAGTATTATGATCATCTCTAAAAATGATATTAGTAAAAGAAAGACAAACTCGTATCTACAGAAGTAAAATGAGAGAAAGAGATTAAAGATACTGCATGTCCACCTGTTCCAAGTCAAAATTCAAAAGTAGAGAAATTATTACAAGGACTTGAAAATATAAAGACAGATAAATGTACTGATAACGGAATAGATGTGCCGGAAAAGGTGGCAACAACAAAACTGCAGCCATAATTGTTCAAGGGGGTGCGTCATTTAAAAAAAACGGGCCCGAGATCGATCGTGGGCCAAGTCCGAGAGCACTGCCCAGCTAGCCACCTGACGTTGGGCCGATGTCGGAATGTGGTTGCCGGATGTCGGCATATCGCCGTTGGCTCGAGGTTAAAATGTCCGCCAGCCCAACATCGTCACGACGTCATTTTTGTGATATATTGGCATAAGGTCATTTTCCGACAATGGCCCAACATCATGTCATGAGATGATGTTGGGCCATTGTCGGAAAATGACGTTATGCCAATATATCACAAAAATGACGTCGTGACGATGTTGGACTGGCGGACATTTTAACCTCGAGCCAACGGCGATATGCCGACATCCGGCAACCAAATTCCGACATCGGCCCAACGTCAGGTGGCTAGCTGGGTGGTTGAGTCGTGTAAGGGGGGGGGGGGGGGGGGGGGGGGGGGAGGCGTTCGTCGCCAAAATTTGTTCGAGGCCAGGACCACTGGTTTGGATGTGTAAGGGGGGGGGGGGGGGGGGGGGAGACGTCGCCAAGACCGATCGTTGCCCGAGACCCCTGATTTAGATCACACCCTCGGGTTACGGGCCTGCTGTTAGATTAACATGATTAAGTTACGATATTTAGTGAAAAGTTCTATCAAAGATCAATTTGTATACTAAATCATATAATCAAAAGTTTACAGAATAAACATAATAAAAGTGACTTTCCTCACAAGAACAGCCATGAGAAAATGTGGAGCATGTGCGTATGGCCCATCTTTGACAGGGGGCTGAGGTTTTTGCCCGATATTATCCTTCCCGTTTTTTCTTCTGACAAACCAACACAAAATACGTCCCCACCACCTAGCTGCTCGAAAGTTATATGATTTTGATAGTTTAGGCTTTAGCTAAAAATTACATGATTTTGACCGAATATGATACAGTGTGGCGTCGAAAGGCAGAACGTGCGCTGTAGCTACCATTTATTATTAACATAACATGACTGTGCTTGAGTACGACACGGTGTTTTAGTTCTGTAATAATTAACAATAACACAATGACTAATATAATAGAAACACTAGTAACTTTGTTGACATGGGCAAAAGGTGATGAATTGTTCTGATCTGATATATTCACCGAGTAATGTGTGATAATTGCATGTTCAACGGATGTATGGCCGAGTCAAATGAGCACAAATGTGAAGTGATATTCACTGTGCATTGCACTGACTTTGTACACGGTTATGACTATCCAGTGGATAGTTAATAATCCGAACACTTCAATCGTACATATATCTTTTTAACGAAAGGGAAATTCGTAAAACCGAAACCTGTCACATGCTTCTATTTTTTATATGAATAAAACAAGGTATGAGAGAACCGCTAGAGTTCCAAGACAGTAAGTTTTAGGGATTTGGACAATGTTACTAGATCCCTTCAAAATGACGTATAGCGCCTTTATTTCATGTATGTAAATATAATGTGACCTTTCTCTGAAGGTCACAAGTCGGTTAAATCAAAACACCAGCTAATATATTGATTACAAATGCCACAATATTGCTTTGTTATTGCGTTTTTAATGAAACGGCATGTTATAGATGTTTCCTCCATTATTCCCAATTATGTTTTTTTAATTTTTTAAAATCATTTCTTTATTCAAGAAAAGGTCACATTCAAACCAGGTCCACTGTCATTCAAGACAGTGGCAGGTAATACAAACACATAAATACAATACAAAATGATATTACTTACGTCATTATACAAAATAAATAAATCAAATGGAATTATGTACATACTTGTAAGCTATCATCAAATATTAACAAACTAAATTTAATGCTAAATTATACACAGACGATTAAGCATTGTTTCATACATTAATTTAATTATACTTCTTACCTTTCTACTATTCTTCAAGGCTATCATCAAACCTCCTATATTATTGTAAGCAATATTAGATAAACAGAGAATACTAAGTTATTGTTATCGAACATTAGTTATTTTAATTTAAGTTGTATTATAACTATCACAAATAAAAAAATAAAAACAAAGTAACTTTCATTTCACCTTTTTATATAGTTATCATTATGATTCCTTTAAATTATATACCTCATGTGCATTATAAGTGTATGTAAGTATACTTATGCAATCCTCATATATTTTATTTTCTTTATTACAACTAATCAATATCATATCATCACAATAATAAAACATTATTTATGCTGCATCCATAATATAATCCGAGTACAATATTTATCGCGTATAAAAATATCCATTCAAATGTAAGTATCACATGTTTAATTTAGCTTGTTTTTTTAATTTATAGGTATAATTTTTCAGAATACAGACATGTTCAAGACACGGTATGCTATCCTTTCATTTGTGAACATTTATAACATCAGCGACGACATTTTAACCTACAGTATATTATTTTACTTAAAAGAGAGAACATTACATGGTTACCACAAACTTATTGAATAACACACTTTCTACTACAATATGTATAGCAATAACAATAGCTCCAGTCGAACATGCATTTCATTATGAACATGTCACATTTGTGTGTTCATGTCAACAGGTGCATGGTGGTATGTAGCTCCAGCGATTGATACTAGTAGCAACTGTGTTATCTTTGTTGCATCTTCCCAAAGACTGGAAAACGTCGACTGTGCAGAAACGGCATTCCACGTTCTCTGTGAAAGTAAGTTGGGGACTGAGCCCTACAATGTATGAACATAATATCTTATACATTTTTTCATGAATTTATTGACAATGTATTAAGATATCAGACGTAGTTCATAAAATGATTTGTGCAAGGTAGTATATATCTGCATTTTATGTTCTAAAACATTACAGAATTGAGAGAAATCCCTCTCCCTTTTCAATAATAATCAGCAGTTTTGAAATATTATCGCTACATTTAGTTTTAAAATCTCTTTTCAATATTGTATTTGAGCGAAAATCTATGTCATGATTTCACCTGTTTTAGTAGAAGCCTCTTTACTAAACGGCCGTTGAATTTGGTAGATACCAGAAACATACTTTGTACTGATGATGATTGCCTTTAAAATTATTTTTCTATGCACACACCACATTGGCAGTAGCTTGCAAATGACGTCACGAGCGGTAGTAATTAACACAGTCTCTTTAAAGTTCAATCTGTCGTCATATGTATTTGCTGCTCTTCTGTTTTTTGCTCAGATTTTCGCCCATTATTCCTCTCTTTTACATCATTTCATAGCAAACATCAAATTTCCAGTGTTGAATTCCCCTTAACCTGAACAGTGACATCAAATCGACTATTCAATGCAATAACAATCCTCGGATTACAAATGTGTCGTTTTTATTTTGCTTTATCGTTTCGTTCTACATTACTTTAGTTCCACCACTGCCAACCACGCCGGCCCCAACCACATCGGCCCCAACCACACCGGCCCCTACCACACCGGACCCTACCACACCTGCCCCAACCACGCCGGCCCCAACCACACCGGCCCCTACCACCCCAGCCCCAACCACATCGGCCCCAACCACACCTGCCCCTACCACACCGGCCCCTACCACACCGGCCCCTACCACACCGGCCCCTACCACACCGGCCCCTACCACACCGGCCATTACCACACCGGCCCCAACCACACCAGCCCCAACCACGCCGGCCCCAACCACACCAGCCCCTACCACACCAGCCCCAACCACACCTGCCCCAACCACACCGGCCCCTACCACACCTGCCCCAACCACACCAGCCCCAACTACGCCGGCCCCAACCACACCAGCCCCTACCACACCTGCCCCAACCACGCCGGCCCCAACCACGCCAGTCCCAACCACACCGGTCCCAACCACACCGGTCCCAACCACACCGGCCCCTACCACACCGGCCCCTACCACACCAGCCCCAACCACGCCTGCCCCAACCACGCCGGTCCCAACCACACCAGCCCCTACCACACCTGCCCCAACCACACCGGCCCCAACCACGCCGGCCCCAACCACGCCGGTCCCAACCACGCCGGTCCCAACCACGCCGGTCCCAACCACGCCGGTCCCAACCACGCCGGCCCCTACCACGCCGGCCCCTACCACGCCGGCCCCAACCACGCCGGCCCCAACCACGCCGGCCCCAACCACGCCGGCCCCA
Organism: Echinarachnius parma; assembly: GCA_037951105.1. NCBI lineage: Eukaryota > Metazoa > Echinodermata > Echinoidea > Clypeasteroida > Echinarachniidae > Echinarachnius > Echinarachnius parma. The sequence continues at coordinate 22,004 of JBAMJV010006221.1, forward strand.
ACCACGCCGGCCCCAACCACGCCGGCCCCAACCACGCCGGCCCCAACCACGCCGGCCCCAACCACGCCGGCCCCAACCACACCGGCCCCAACCACACCGGCCCCTACCACACCGGCCCCTACCACACCGGTCCCTACCACACCTGCCCCAACCACACCAGCCCCTACCACGCCGGCCCCAACCACACCAGCCCCTACCACACCAGCCCCAACCACACCGGCCCCTACCACACCGGCCCCTACCACACCGGCCCCAACCACACCAGCCCCTACCACACCAGCCTCTACCACACCAGCCCCTACCACACAGGCCCCTACCACACCGGCCCCTACCACACCGGCCACTACCACACCAGCCCCAACCACACCCACACCAGCCCCAACCACACCGGCCCCAACCACACCGGCCCCAACCACACCGGCCCCTACCACACCGGCCCCTACCACACCGGCCCCTACCACACCGGCCCCTACCACACCGGCCCCAACCACACCTGCCCCAACCACACCGGCCCCAACCACACCGGCCCCTACCACACCTGCCCCAACCACACCAGCCCCGACCACACCAGCCCCGACCACACCAGCCCCTACCACACCTGCCCCAGCCACGCCGGTCCCAACCACACCGGTCCCAACCACACCGGTCCCAACCACACCGGTCCCAACCACACCGGCCCCTACCACACCGGCCCCTACCACACCGGCCCCTACCACACCGGCCCCAACCACACCGGCCCCAACCACGCCGGCCCCAACCACGCCGGTCCAAACCACGCCGGTCCCAACCACGCCTGTCCCAACCACACCGGCCCCTACCACACCGGCCCCTACCACGCCGGCCCCAACCACGCCAGCCCCAACCACGCCAGCCCCTACCACGCCGGCCCCTACCACACCAACCCTTACGACACCGGCCCCTACCACACCGGCCCCTACCACACCGGCCCCTACCACACCGGCCCCTACCACACCTGCCCCAACCACACCAGCTCCAACCACGCCGGCCCCAACCACACCAGCCCCTACCACACCAGCCCCAACCACACCAGCCCCTACCACACCGGCCCCTACCACACCGGCCCCAACCACACCAGCCCCTACCACACCAGCCTCTACCACACCAGCCCCATCCACACAGGCCCCTACCACACCGGCCCCAACCACACCAGCCCCTACCACACCGGCCCCAACCACACCGGCCCCAACCACACCTGCCCCAACCACACCGGCTCCAACCACACCGGCCCCTACCACACCGGCCCCTTCCACACCGGCCCCTACCACACCAGCCCCTACCACACAGGCCCCTACAACACTGGCCACTACCACACCAGCCCCAACCACACCCACACCAGCCCCAACCACACCAGCCCCTACCACAGCGGCCCCAACCACACCAACCCCTACCACACCGGTCCCAACCACACCGGCCCCGACCACGCCAACCCCTACCACACCGGCCCCTACCACAGCGGCCCCAACCACACCGGCCCCTACCACACCTGCCCCAACCACACCAGCCCCTACCACACAGGCCCCTACAACACTGGCCCCTACCACACCGGCCACTACCACACCAGCCCCAACCACACCCACACCAGCCCCAACCACACCAGCCCCTACCACACCGGCCCCAACCACACCAACCCCTACCACACCGGCCCCTACCACACCGGCCCCAACCAAACCAGCTAGGCAGTCATCAGGCTTCTTCTCCGTCGCTAAGGGCGACGATGGAGAACCGCTGATTGGTCGGTGTCTTAAGAACCACGTGATGAAGAGCTTGAGGGTGAAGGACAGAGTGCACTGCGCCGGTGAGTGCTTGCTGTACAGCGGCTGCAAGTCGTTCAATTTCAAGAATGGCGTCTGTCAGCTGAACAGCCATACTAGAGCGGAGGCCGGGGCCAGCTACTTCCATCAGGAGGAAGACTGCCAGTACTACGAGTTCCAACCATAGGCTTAGGAATGGGTGCATGGCCATTCTGTGTGCATGAGTGCTTTGAGCATGACTGCAAGCTACCCCTAAAGTGGCACTACGGGATTGGGAAGTTGGCACTAATACGGTAATGCTTAGGTCACAAATGCTCCGATTTGGGATACGGCGTCCGTACGATGCCACTTTTAGGTATAATCTTGTGGGAATCTACTGGCGCCCGCAGGGGTGTCGTGGCTTTCGTTCGGTCGCCGTTGCACATTTCCTCGCCGTACGATGGCAAAAAATAGTTTGACGCGGATTAATAAAAACAAAAATGCATCGTACGATTTGTTACGTGCCGTAAGTCCGTAGACACGTACGTATAGAGCATCGCACGGGCACCGCAAGGGCACTGCACGGGCCCAGCACGGATACCGTAGCATTATCCCGAATATCGTACGATTTTGCGACTGAATTTGGGCCACTCAAATCGCACGATAGTCGTAAGATGTCAACGATATCGTAAGAGTATCTTGTGATGCTCGTACGAGTCCCGTAAGGCGTCAGATTGTAAGTACGGGAGTCGTGCGATTTAATTTTGCTTGAAATCCCAACCGGCAAATATATGTGACCGTTACACAAAGATATTGCAGACATCGTACGATATCCCAACTCCACCAGCTTTAAATTGACGCAAATACATATTGGAACAATATAAACACAGTTCGCACAACCATGTTCACTTACAAATTGTTGACATGTTCAAATAAATGCTATTTTGTTTTAATATAAAAGCTAATTTCTGCAAAACATGACAAGAGCCTGATTTTGCCGTTGCAGAAAGAGATACAATCGACTGTAAGTCAGATCATGTGCAAATCTGATTGCATGGTTGAAATGCGCAAATTTTCTGACTTGCAATTAATTGTAACTTACAATCGATTGTATCTCTTTTTGAAACGGGGCCCTTGCCACCTATTTCGTTTTATGTAATATAGGCCTACCTGCCCGATCGGGAAAAATATCAAGTTACCGCTTTGGAAGGAGGTACATAAAACTGTTTACAGTGATGAGTACTGAGTATCTTGAATATTCTTCTTTTTTTTTTAGCTTTGTGTCTGTTGGTAATCAAAGTATGTTTTTTAGATTAAAACAAGAATGTACAAAATATATTTGTACATGTATATAGACAATCGTATTTCTCTGTAATGATGTTAATATGTAAATTTCTATTTTTATATATTATTGTCCTTGGAATTCGATTATATATAATATGGGCAGATGATCAATAATTTTCGGAATATAAAAATAAATCAACAGCATATTTAAAAACGCATGTAATTAAAAGGAATTTGATATGTCAGATATCACCAGTAATATTGTTTTCTTTAAAAAAAATTAATACAAATATATCATAACTGTTTTATTTGTAGATATAGACTGCTGGGACCCAAATTATACTGTTGTATGGAATATGTATATATTTAGATATCCAAGTTCATAAACAAAGGTATGTAAAGGTATATAGTCATGTATTGTACTTTATAATTAATACAATTGTTCGTTATGTTTTGATTGTTGGAATTTCAATTTTATAGTACCTTTAATTTGCATTTAAAATTTTGCTAAATTCGCCTTCTATATCGTGATTGTGAATGCGATGGGGATTTATCACGTTCACCAGTGTCAGAAAGTACTCGCTGTCTAATAGTAGCATGGCTCTGTGTGCATTACAAGTGTCCTGTATGACTTATGTTTCTGCATGTAATGACTTGTGTGATAAGATTTTGGCATCTAAATATTTCCTTATTATGCTGTTCAATATATATTTCAATTACTTGGGCCAATATACACTTTATACTGTATACTTCTATACTTCATGTAAGTATTTAAAATTTTATTGCATCTTTGTGTGTTATATATCGTACTAATGCAAATGAATACGACATTCCTTAAAAAAGGGCATGTTGCTGTCATTTTGTTTTAATTCATAAGTAGGTCATTATAGTTACGAATATGGTAACCGTTTTAATAACCACTTTGCAATGAAGTATAATGATATGTTGAATATTATTTCTTCTCAGTACCGAGTTCTAATGAAAGCAACGTGCACTGTTTTACTTAATTTAAATTACAAATAAAGAGTGTTTCGGGGGAAAAGATGGATCCCAACTTTTTCTAGCAACATCTAATCGAACAAATACAATTTTGTTTATTGCAATATTCAAATAGTCTAAAGAGAGAAATCTATGTTGATGGAACTAAAGATGCAATAGTTGAACTTGCAGCAATCGAACTGCAACCATTTAAGTTGCATAACATGTTAAGGGGATCTAGTAACATTGTCCAAATCAATAAAACTTAATTAGAATTCTAGCGGTTCCCTCATTATTTCCCTCATCATTTGAATGAATGAATGAATAAATAACTTTATTACCAATATGTTCAAATATAACAATCGTACATGTATATAATAAATGTTAACAGACAAACAAATTGGTAAAAGGACCCTACAAAAATAGCAACTATTGCTAGTGGGGCGTAGGACCCTCTGTACATAATTATAGGTGGTATAGATTGCTTGTTCGCTCATATATTACATCGATCCGTGAATAAATGATTTTCTTTTCATTGAAACTGCACTCGTTTCGTATAATCATTATTGTGTTGCGTGTTTAGTAATGAAAATCACAAACGTACTAAGCATTATACATGTTTTCCTAGCAAATTAGAGGCAGTGAGAGACGTTCCATGTTAGAGAATTTTGTAAGACCAAAAATGTGATTTTACAAAATGGCGTCAATATGACGTCATACTTGATTACTTTGCCACTATTCACAACTCATTATATGTTAGCTCGGTTGACCGTCTGCTCAAGCTTTTGCTTATAACAGCCTATCTACTGTTACTCATTAATAAGTATGTTTGTTCTCTACTATACAGGGTGGCCCAGAAATAACGGAACGGAGCACTTCCCAAAATAAAGTAACAAAATGAACGGATAGGGTGTCCTTTCCAATGAACAACGATACCAAGAAAAGAAATTTTGGACGTGTAGTTTTTGTTTTAGGTCGCTTTGAGTGAGACCATGTCAGGTTCCTATTTTTGTCAATTTTTACCAAGTCAGTGGGCCGTATGCATAAAAACAAGCAATTGCTTGTGCTAGCCTTTTGCTTGAATCGGTATGCATAAAAACAAGCAATTGCTTGCAAGCAAAAGCATTTGCTTACAAGCACAAGCAATTGCTTACTGCTCGTAAGCAAATGCTTACCAAACAAGCAATTGCTTAAAACCGTATGCATAAAACGAACCTTTTACTTGTCTTGATAAGCAATTGCTTGTTTTTTTTCAAGCACATCCAGACCAGCTTGAGCTCTTGCTTACTCAGGGCATTTGCGTTTAAGGATCAATTTTTCGTACCGTTTCAGGATGATTTCAAGCTCCATATTCCAGAGGTTATGTTGTGATCAAATTCCTGTTATTTTAGACTTTTTACGGCAATTTTTGTCCATCGATCTGCACAGAAACCCCCCTGATGCTCCGCGCTGTTTCCCCCCTATTTGCGTAATCAAAAATACTGCTGCCAGGTCGGGCACGAAGCGTTGTTGCCCTGCAGTGCGATGTTCGCACAACCGTAACGATCCTTTGTCCAACACGTAAGCAATTGCTTGGCAGTGCAAGCAAAAGGTTTGAGCACAAGCAAAGGCTTGTGCATACGAATTTAAGCAATTGCTTGAACTTGATCTTTTGCTTGACAAGCTCTTGCTTGTGCTTAAAGCATTTGCTTATAAGCAATTGCTTGTTTTTATGCATACGGCCCAAAGTCTGATAAATGAGACTTATTGTCTCATTGTAAACACGCGAGTATTCCGCGCGCCATTGTTAGTGTGCATTCAGCTGTGTGCCGAGCGGTGCCGAAATAATGGACATAATTGGTCAATAGTATTGCGGGCAGTAAGTCTCATTTATCAGACACTGACTTGGTAAAAATTGACAAATATAGGAACCTGACATGGTCTCACTCAAAGCGCCCTAAAACAAAAACTACACGTCCTAAATTACTTTTCTTGGTATCGTTGTTCATTGGAAAGGATACCCTATCCGATGGACATGTTCATTTTGTTGCTTTATTTTGGGAAGTGCCCCGTTCCGTTATTTCTGGGCCACCCTGTTTTGTGTACTGTTTGCAAACCTTATGTTCTATATCATTATCCATATTTTGTTGTATCTGATTTGCAGAAAATACAGGAAAAAATAAATACATAATGCTTCTCCTGACGAGATGTCACGATAAATGATAGAATTTTTTTTTGTTAAAGGGGTAGTACAGTTTTGGTAAGGCTGAACTTTAGTAACCAAAACCTGCACAGTAACATTACAAACTAATATTTATAACCCCACCATGCTCGAAAGGTATACAAAAATACAAACGACTAAGTAAAAAGCCTGTTATCATTAAAAAAGCGCCATTCAAACACAAGAGGGCGCTCTCTAATAAGACATTGGTTTCAACCATTTTTCATACAAAATTATGCATGACTGTTTTGGTGAAATAATAATTAAATAGACAGATCATCAATAACTATTTAAAAACCGGTTTTGAAAATTTTTGAAAGAGCGTAAGCATTTTTTTTTTTTTCTTCAAAAAATCATCGTATTTATTTGGGGCCCAAATAAATACGATCGGATACATTTATTGATATTTCAGCCATTTCTGAACCGATTTTGACCAAATAAAGCTTATTCTGCCATTAAAATTGCATGTTCTTTCAAATTCGACACTCAGTTTTTCATTATCTCACAAAAAAATATTTTGTGAAGTGTCCCCCTATACCAACACTCAACTATCCCGTTAAGGATTCACATGACAGAAGCATATCCTGGACTAAAAATTATAATGAGCCTGTCATGTTTATATTTATGTTTTTTTCTGTTTTCCGTAGAGGGAGGGGTCAGAATTATACCGTCCCCTATTTAAACACTGTTCACGCGATTTAGCCCCCCGGCAACATTGACGCTTGGCTTCGCCGGCTCGATCCTATGACATACATTTCCGCATCTAATTTAGTTTGATAATCTGTTTTGTTCCCATTATAAACCCCTCAAAAAAAGTTCGGAAACTCAAGTTTGATCGATCATATCTCTCGTATTTTTTAAGAAGAATACTCGAAATCGGTGTCACAATAAAGCCTCATTATATACCTTTCAAACGGTGCATTATGTGTAGTGATTATGCAATTGGGGCGATTGCAGTAGCCCAGAGAATAGGGGGAGGCAGGAAGTGAAATCTCGCAAAATGGCCCCAATGCATTCAATTTACGAGTGCAAGACTGTGTTGATCAGTTTTCTAAAGGTTAACATTCTATTGAATACTGCCACCCTTTCCATTCGTGGCGTTGCATTTTTTTCGAGGATTTTTTAGCATTTCAAATAAAATATTAATGATCAAATATGATATCAACGGAAAGCCCAACAACTCTTCTGTATGACAATGTGAAATTTATAATGATTTTTGTAAAGGGCGGCTGCAGGGAGATGAATGGGAGGGAGCCTCAAAAGTGACCCATTTTGAAACGCTCTGATTTCAAGGCACTATTCATGCGTTTTCAATTGAATTCCTCTCATTCATGGCCAACTCATTCAAGTCGCATTTACCCTCTACACAATGGTATACAGATACCGACACCAAATCGGAGCGTTTTGAAATGGGTCACTTTTGAGGCTCCCCCACATTCATCTCCCTGCAGCCACCCTTTACAAAAATCATTATAAATGTCACATTTTCATACAGAAGAGTTGTTGGGCTTTCCTTTGATATCAATTTAAATCATGAATATTTTATTTGAAATGCTAAAAAATCCTCCCAAAAGCTCGAAAAAAATGCAACGCTCTGATTTTTTGTCAACTCCATATCTTTTTGTCTGATTTCACACTCGACCCATCTCCATATTCCGGTTCGCTACACACACCCCATTTGCATAATCCTTACGATTAATATGCCATCGTAAGGAAGAGATAATTTCCATTAAAATGGTATCAAATTCAAAAAATTTGATGAATGGAAAGGGTGGCAGCATTCAATAGAATGTTAACCTTTAGAAAACTGGTCAACACAGTCTTGCACTCGTAAATTGAATGCATTGGGGCCATTTTGCGAGATTTCACTTCCTGCCTCCCCCTATTCTCTGGGCTACTGCAATCGCCCCAATTGCATAATCACTACACATAATACATCGTTTGAAAGGTATATAATGAGGCTTTATTGTGACACCGATTTCGAGTATTCTTATTAAAAAATACGAGAGATATGATCGATGAAACTTGAGTTTCCGAACTTTTTTTGAGGGGTTTAGATAGTAGCCCGTTCCATTTCATCTTGGTCATGATACCTGTATAGTGCATCCTGGAGGATTGTAAGAGGAAGCCCAGCGGGGTCGCTTCACATTGGCCGTGTGATTGAATGATCGTTCACAATTTCGCGAAAAAGGGGGGTAATTTTCGCGTGTGTTCGCAAACTTGAAATTGGAAATGAATATCATTTTCATGACGATGTTCGCCGCGCGGAAATGAAAGAAAGGGTACCAATTCTGAGACAATGTTCGCTAATTGTGAAAGATAATATCTTCCATATTATGGTACCTTTCCGTTAAAATGGTTAATAGGCATAATTATAATTTAAGTCTTTAAAAAGGGATGGTTTGTAAATTAATGTGTATATCAAAGTGCTAGAATTTGAGCAATTTGTATCATGATTACAGGCCAATTTGTACCCGTTGTGGGTTGAACAGGTATATAATTCGATTAAATTGTACTTGAAACGCTGCAAATAGGGAGTCATTTTCACTTTGAGAACGATCATGTGATACGGGAGAGGAAGTTCCTATAGAATATTTTGCTAAAATAGTGGCCTGTTCTGAGAAACACCTGAACACATTTCCCGTATGGCCTTCCGGAACTTAGGATACAGACATACGAGACCTCGGTGGAGATCACTGTCGATGTAGTCGAATTGGAGATCTGCTCCAACATTGGCAATTACTCCAACATGAGTCGGGAAAAAGGTGACGATGAAGATAAGCGTCATGACCATCATCATCTTCAGCGAGCGGTTTCTGGCAACCATGCCCCTCCTGCCATGCCTGCAGTAGTCTAGGTTCTATACTCTGTATACACATTTCCCCCATAATATCGCGTAACCCTGTGAATCTGTACGCCCGGTGAATCTGTCCGGACACAGAGTATAGGAAGACTTGGCAATAGCTCCGCCCATCGCGAGTGATAGACAGCGCACCGACTGTGTTGAACGTATCGAGTGGGTTCAGAGCATAGTCTGTGTTTTGCATACCAAATTACAAATGTCAGCCGAAGATCTTCACTTCAAACTTAGTAGTTTATTGTAAAACCCTTTTAATCAATGTTGTTTTCTCTTTTTATACACCCACTAATGAAACACATTATCATTTTACAATGGGATTCTCACTTTGTTCATTATTTTGTTATTCACAAAGTACAATGTCCATAATGCAACTCATACTGAAGACTAATGCCCGCCGTGAAAATCCACTCGAATTCCCTCGCCTTGCCAAGTATTCCTATACTCTGTTTCCGTGGATCCACCGGGCGTACACCGAACCCAGTGTCGTGGTGGGAACGCGATGAGGCAGTGGCAATGGCCTGATTAAGATCGACGTTAGCATGTCTGCAACTGCTAGAGCAACGATGAAGATGTCTGTTGAATTGGACTGAGATCTCACGCGACCGGAAAGGACGAAGACTACCAGGCAATTGCCGACGATACCGACGCAACCCCCGATGGCCCGTAGAATGTCCCACAATTCTGTCGGATAACGCCAATAACCCCATCCAAGGATGCTCTTCGATGAAAGGATTATCGTTGTTACATCTTCCAGATCCGTCACGATGGTAACAAGGTCCCAGATAGTCAACCATGTTACCATGGTTACATCACTTGCACTGCTCGTACGCGTAGCTGGGTAGGTAGAAGACGTACCTGATACTTGTCTAACACTCGTTGCAGCATCATCTGGGATCATGTTGGTAAGCGGTAGCCATGGTTGCAGCGACATGGTCTGCTGTGCTGATCATTGTGGTTGCTCGTTCTGCGCAACTTATAGGATTGCCAGACGGCACAGAAAATCACTCCCACGCGAAATATCGCTCGCAAAAGATTCGATGCCACGTCCCTCCTTATCCGGGGTATCATCTTGAATCTCCTCATCTGCCAAGTTTTATGGGGTACCATAAAAAATACCATTGAAAGTCTGATCTGCGGTGGTTGAAAATGTCAAACTGCAAAGACGAGCTTCGATTTGAAATGATTTGTACTTGTAGATTTATTTTGCAAATTGGTGAATGCGACAAAACTCAAATCAGAAAATTGATATAAATACTACCTGCCTCCATTATTTTATTTTATTTTACCGTTTGTTGAAAACAAACATGATTTTCATATAAATGAAACTGAAGTTACGTAACAAACATTGTGCGTTTAGGAATATAAGTGGTTGAGATGCTGTTTCTGACAATAAACTGAAATAGTGTCAGTTAATAATTATGTACTTTTCGTAACTCTTGCTCGTTTATGTACTTATTTTTTCTTTTATTTACTTCTTGTATCAATTACTTTTAATGATGTCGATAATTAACTCATTTGTCAATGGCAATGTATGTACTGGGTGACTTGTTAAAGGGAGTATCCGCGATTTACAAATCGTTGGAAAAGTTTCTAGTAGACGGATGAGGATGAATACAACTTTAGGTCGTATTTTAGTTCGAACAACCATTTAAATATTTTGGATTTACGATTACAAAACGAACATGATTGTATAAATCATTCCTTCATCGAACTACATTTCGGACAGTAAATTTGTTTGACTGATTTAGCATACTAGTACAACAATATAGAAGTTATATACGTAAAAGTATTGTATCGTAACATTTCGTTCATGTATAAATCCTTGTCCGTTTATACATGTAAGTTTTCTGCCATTCAAGCATTTTCGAATTGTAAATGTTAGTTTCAATGCTAACTTACAGGTTTTAGTTGCTAAAATTTTGTTTGCCCGAAACTGTACTATCCCTTTAAGCATAATTGCTGCTCTGTGGGCGATTTCTGAGACAAAGAGAAGGTCTAGAGAGATTTACAATTGCTGCGAAACAAATGACAACGTGGATCCATCGAGGCCATACAAAATAATGGCTTAATTATTGTCGGGGGAAAAAACAATGAGAGAGGCCTCAACTGCTATTATTTATTTAAGATACATGCACTTTTTCGCCCTGCGTTACAATAAATTAGTTTTAAAAAGATTAATCATTTATTATATGTTATTAAGAATGAATTTTAACAATTATAACAATAAAGTTTCCAATATAAAAGTAATTAAAACAAGAAATCAGCATAAAATTCTCATTGGGAACGCCCACTAAAAATGTCTCAAGAGTGAAATTGTGCCTGTGACCTACTAAAGAAACTAGATGGATCTTCGTCTGCACGCAGGCGATTATGCTTCCGCTATCACGCAATTTTCATATCAAGCCAAAATTAACATGCACTGAATTAATGCATATACTGTAAACTCAATTTTGATGTTAATTCATCAATCTTGAGATATCACAATTACGAGCTATTTTTGCATATACATGTATAATGATTCCTGCGACCTTGACCTTTGTCCTCATGACCCCAATATTGTAGTGCTACATTGGCTCCATAAGATACATTCAGGTACCAAGTGTGATTGCAATCTGACATACATTTCTTGAGTTTTTACAATTACAAGCTATTTCGCATCTATGAATTCTGTGACCTAGAACTTTGACCTCATGACCCCAAAATTGTATGGCTACATCATTCCCCTATTAATATACATTCAGGTACCAAGTTTGATTGAAATCTGACCGTCCTTGAGATTTTGCCATCAAGCTATGTTATAGAGTCCTTTGACTTTGACCTTTGACCTCATGACCCCAAAATTGCATCGCTTCATTGGCTCCCTAAGATACATTCAGGTACCCAAGTTTGATTAAAATCTGACATTCAGTTCTTAAGATTTTGCAACGTTTGCATATACTTATTGAGTCCTGTGACCTTGACCTTTGACCTCATGAACCCAAAATTGTAAGGCTTCATTGGCTCCCTAAGATACATTAACATAACAATTTTGATTGAAATTTGACATTCGGTTCTTGAGATTTTGCCCTTAAAATCTATATATTGCGCCCTGTGACCTTGACCTTTGACCTCATGACCCCCAAAATCTAATCAGATCGTTTTCACCCCAATGATCCAAGTTTGAATTTGATCCGTCAACCGGTTCTTGAGATATCGCGAGAACAAAAACGGGACGGACGGACAACCCGAAAACATAATGCCTCCGGCCACTTCGTTGGCGGAGGATTAATAATTATACTTTATCGGTATACTACGATATCATTGATTTTCAACACTTTGAAATCATTTGGTAATCGAAGAATTACCAATTGAAAATTACCAATTGAAATCAATTATTGGTAATCGAAAAGCATGCATATGGAAAATGAAACAATTTGGCAAATTGAAATCAATCATTGAATTCAGTTTCACTGGGTACCCAAACTACCCATTGAATTAAATGGGTACCAATCAGAATTGCAATAGGTACCAATGGAAGTTCAATGGGGTACCCATTGAATTCAATGGGTACGTACCATTAAAACCAATGGGTACCCATTTACATTCTAATTGGTTTCAACTGGATTTTCGTCCTGGGTGATTGTTCGCTATAACAATAAGGCCAAAACAAAAAAATTGTTGGATTGGAGAAAACGGGCAACCAAAAATTAGGATAGGTAGTAGGTAGGGTTTTTTCTTTTCTTTTTTTTTCTTTCTTTTTTTCAGGATTCGCACAAATACACAAAAACACACATATAACACACACATAACACATATCGCAATTCACATATCGCAATGAACATCACGTACACCCACTCACACACACACTTTAAAAAAAAAAAAAAAAAAAAAAAAAACACACGCACACACACACACACACACACACACACACACACACACAATAATGAATATCACCATACCAGTTTAGTTTTGGTAGAGAGGGCCGGCTGCACATCACAATTTTGTTGTGAGGTAATGAAAGACTGAGTGTCGAATTTGAGAGAACATGCAATTTTAATGGCAGAATAAACTTTATTTGGTCAAAATCGGTCCAGAAACGGCTGAAATATCAATAAAATATATCTGATCTCATAATTATTTGGGGCCCAAATAATTAGATGAATTTTTCAAAAAATTTTAAAAATGCATACACTTTTTCAAAAATGTTCAAAAGCGTTTTTTAAATAGTTGTTGATGATCTCTCTATTTAATCATGATTTCAATAAACATCACATGCATAATTTTGTATGAAAAATGGTTAAAACCAATGCCTTTTTAGAGAGCGCCCTCTTGTGTTTTAATGGCTCTTTTTGAATGATAATGGGCTTTTTACTTAGTCGTTTGTAATTTTGTATACCTTTTGAGGATGGTGGAGTTATAACTATTAGTTTATAATGTTACTGTCCAGGTTTGCATGGTTACTAAAATTCAGCCTTACAAAAACTGTACTACCCCTTTAAAGCCCAATCGGTTTTGGGAAATTAGACGAAAACATCTATATTGATCAATATTGTTGAATAAGTATCTAAATAGGGCTTGTGTGGTAAAATCCGAACCTAAGCATCGTTAAATACAGAAATATCGGAAGAAATCCAATACCCGCCCGTGAAATTTATAAATCCACCGCCCGTCGCACCTGTCCGCGCCGCTAGCGCTGGGCTGGAAATATCGACAAGCCGGGGACAAGCCCGTATAGCGAAGACCTCGTGTAACGCAGGAGGTTATTTGCACGTAGCGGGTATATGGCGCGCGATTCCGTGTTGGTGATATCAATGTACAGTAGATCAATTTTATAATTATGCAAATATATCAATTATTAGGCGGTTTCTTGGCCAAATTTGTATAATCCCATATTAGTAAAATTAAATTCTTTTATATTATGGTTGGTAATAAGAGCGTACATTTCATTTTTTGGGGGGTGGGGCGTTTGCCACTACTGTCATTCCCCTGTCATTTTGTTAAATAATATACAGAAGATGATTTTTAAAGCATGTGAACTCATTTACAACCATACTTTTTACTACATCTATCTTACACATCAAGGTTTACATGAGTGAATACTTCTGGTAACTTTACAAACCCCTCTATAAATTAAAGTTATGCTTTTCAAGTTACAGGAATAATTGTTCAGATTGTATGAGTAGGCCTACTTTCAAACTAAGTTTCCATAGCGATGTAAAATATTTAATAATGTTCACTTGTATTGCGCTGAAACGATATATACATGATAAATATACTCTACTGAGAATTACATAACACAAGAATTACTTGTTATTTGTGTGCATGTGATCAGGCAGATCAGCAATAGAATAGTAAGCTGGTTTGGGTAATTTTACTATGTCCCTCAATTTCAAACGATCTGCATTTGTGGACGATGCGAGGTCTGGAAAGTCAGACTAACAATTATAGCGGATTATCTGTCCTTCTGGATGGCCTACTTCCATCAGCTGAGCGCGCGGTACTGTATTCGCGCCACTTGGCGGGAGACGTAACATTCGAAGTTGCGAAATTTAATAACAAGTGAAAATTAACGTGCGCGCATATCTCGCTGCGAAGGCGAAACAAGTGAGTGCGAAATCAAGGCGGCAATCGTGAATTTATCTCGATTTTTGTTCCTTTCGATCAACAGAAAATAGTCATCATTCAGCATGAACAACAATTTATTAACTCCGACGGCTATTGAGGTCAGTATTCGTAGCTTATGTTATTTTAAGACGAATTGTTAACTATATTCCAAGGACCAAGCCAGCCAATTCGGCCACGAATTGGTTGACCGAGTGTCCGAATTCCGTGACGGTGAAATTGAAAATTACATCTTCGACTTCATTTAACTTCCCTAAATACATAAGAGAGTGAGACCAGACCAAAATTGGGTCTGAACATTATATCAAGACTGACTTATTTTGCATGATGAATGACACAAATTTCTTGGGTCAGTTCAGTTAATGACTGTTTTGTAAAATATTGCATTATTGGCCCGTATTCACAAAGGGTCAAAGACAAAGGAGGTTTGTACAGTCCATGCTCTAAACCCCGGTTTACATCTATGGAATGCCATTGTAAACTGATGGAGAGAGAATGTAAATTCCTTACTTGTTAACAATGTTGATGGTACACATTCTCTCTCCATTAGTTTACAATTGGCATTCCATAGATGTAAACCGGGGTTTAGACCATGGACTGTACAAACCTCCTTTGTGAATACGGGCCATTG
Organism: Echinarachnius parma; assembly: GCA_037951105.1. NCBI lineage: Eukaryota > Metazoa > Echinodermata > Echinoidea > Clypeasteroida > Echinarachniidae > Echinarachnius > Echinarachnius parma. The sequence goes on from JBAMJV010006221.1 coordinate 37,309, forward strand.
ACATCGACATGATCATTATGAATATGATAACTGCAAATTTGAAATGGTGAAATTGCAATTTGTAATTGTTGTATAGTTGCCTCCACCAACGAAGTTGGAGGTTATGTTTTCGGTCCCGTTTGTTTGTTCGTCAGTGCGTCACCAGTCTCCCGGCACAATTTGACAGATATTCTCAACCAATTTTTCATAGCAGCTTCGTGTTCATCAGCAGAATAGTCTCACAGTCGTAGAACCCAGGCATTAAATTTTCAAAGTCAAAGGGCAAACCGAATATTTGCTAAATAACTGAAAATCAATGCGTGATCGCAATAAATTAACCTAACCAGGCGCCGTGCGAAGCAATGCCAATACTGGCAATAGTAAAGCACGAAAGAAGCTGTAAATGCGCATGCGCAGGATTGGACTGAAGTAAGCGCTACAACTGCAAGTAGCGCAGCATGCGGGGATATTGAAGTTAGCATGTTAGCCAACTTGCAGACCATGTGTAGTCTAGACCCTGCGTATATAATACACGCGCAACTTTGCGTAGATATACAGCTTGCAGATTGGCAACGTCATAAACAAGAGTAACTTCAATATCCCACTCCCAGCAAATAAATGTGACTAATTTTGTATTTCATTCTCCAATCTCCGCACGCGCAGCCAACTTCTCGATTCAAGCATGATCAAATATTTAGCGATAAACAGCACAGTTATGCCATTGTTCAGTTCATTTTTTAAGCTTTCACCTGCCATGCAATTATGTAAATAGGATAAAAATCTGTTTTTTATTGTGTAGATCATGACTTTTTGAATGTGCTACTGCTAGCGATCAGCAGATTTAACCACATGATCATCTTCTTCTTCTTCTTCTTCTTCGGGTTAATCTGCCTCCTTCAATCCTGAAGATTCTTGCAGATACGATATGTCCTATACCGAGACGTAGACACCCCCGCCCGAGACTGGCTGGCGGAGTTCGTGTGAACATCTGGCCGTAATGTAATGTCAGCGATATCCTTCAAGTTCAAATGACTAGCAATTATTTTGCGAGTTCTGTTCAATTTCCGACCGTCAAACGCACAATTTCACAGATATCTCAACCATTTTTTCGTAGAAGCTTTGTGTTCATCTAGAATAGAACCCATTAAATTTTCAAGGTAAAAAGTCAAAGGGCAAGGTCACGCAAACATCAAAATTTGAGTGTTGGCGTAGGTATGCACTGTGTCTAGTTTTTGTATAATTACTCATTACTTTGACGTGAAAGATATAACAGGGTTAGTTCACAAGTGTGCCCATGCTATGGCCATAGCATAGCGTGCGAGCAGCTACGCCACGCGCTAGCTAGCAGTGACTTGCGAGTGGAGAGAGTACCATACTCCTCCGGTGCACGTTGTTGTTGTTCTTGTTTTATAGGCTATCCAATCTACTAAAAGATTATTTCCGCCTGGCTATACAAGTTTTTCTTTGGTGATCATAAGATGGCTTTGTTTTATTTTTGCTTTCACCACTTCTTTAATTGCTCCTTAAGTCCGTTCAATCGATGGTGCAAGCAAAATAACTTGGGTGTAGACCGTGAACAAGGCGTGCACGTGTGCCATACTTGTTACATCCGTAGCTCGAGTAAATATGAATGGACTATGGTGGCTCTAAATCTGAAATTAAATTAAAACTATCATATGGATGTAATCGGTACGGCAAATTTTTGACCACGACATATCCAAAACCATCAATTAAAGTTGCAAAATTGTTGCAAAAAATACTATTACAGCGGACCATTGAGGGATAATAAAAAAAAGTGCAGTGAGTCATTCAAGCCAATTTTGTTGAGTACTTTAAAGTGATGCAAGTTTTAAAAAGGGAGTATGAAACTACAGTAGCGCCGTTTTGGGGGTCTTATCACTCATTAAATAATATATTTCCCTAAAGTGCAAGATTACCCAATAGTAACGTGCAAGACAAGGGAGCCTGAGCGGAGGAGGTCAATGAATGATCTAGCATCGCGAGGATCTTATGGAAAACTTTATACAGAGATGCAGACATACAGTGTTATGGCGGCATGGCCCGTGCCATGGTCCTGCATTTTTTAATACATTTTTTTAATACAGCATTATCTTCATTGAGATTTGAAGTGGAATAGACGTTGTATTATGTATAAATTAAGTGCGCACTGTCACTGTGTTAGTTTTAAATATCACTATCGCTCTGCACAGTGGTGTAGCCAGGAATTCTTGGGGGGGGGGGGGGGGGGGGGCTCCAGCCTGTGAGCGTGTCAGTGCAAGTCACTTTCACTTTGGGTCGGGTCCTGGGGGCGAGAGCTCGATCATGAACCATGACCAGCCCTATAATTACACTGATCTCTAGATCTTTACGGTTGAATGGGTAAGGGAGGTATGAGTTTTCTGCTCTTTAGAGTTTTATGTTATTCTAGCATATTGACATTGAGTTAGAGCCAATAATGCCAATAATCTTATATTCATAATGCAGTTCTCAAAAATGTTTTTTTTTCTTCATATTTTGTTTGTTTCGATTACAGGCCATTTTCAGAGGAGAAACAGTCAACTGCCCTATTCTCCAACTCTTGGTAAGTGTTTTTAGATGAGCAGAAATATAGAATCATCCATCATTGGGTGAAAAGCACATCTACAATGTAAATGGTCATACTAAGTCTAAGGTATTTAACCGTTTACACACCCAACAAACAATTGCCATGGAGCACAGAGTACATAGACAATGCATACGTCGGCAGTCAATCATCAGACACCAAATATGCATTGCTTACGCATTGCCTGCTCCACACAACAGTATGGTCATGTTTTTATGAGTGTATACAAGCAGAAATATAGAATTGTCAGGTGGGAGCAAGTAGTGGGGTTCAATCAATCTTTCGTAACATGATTATCGCCAGTAAAAAAAAATGATGAGTCACATTTTTGGGCCAAAAATTTGAATCCGCATGGTCCCACATGTTTTAAAAAACTGTCATTTTGTAACTTGATATACAATTATTAACTACATGATGTAGAATTGGGTGCATTTTTCCCCCCTGATCTTTAGAGGCCTAATATTAAATGCACTTTGAACTGGTCCAACACGAGAAGGCTAGTCACACATCTGCTTATTATAGAAGATGTAGTCAGTCAAACCTGTGTAAAGTGGGGAAACAATAAACGTGGCCACTGTTTAGCGCTTAGAGAACGGAAATGATAATTATTATTAAGCGCTATATAAACCAAACCTATTATTATCAAATGTTACAGACTGCTCCTATCAGATAGAGTCCATACATGCACAGGTACAAGTTTGTTTTTCTGTCTGTTTGTTTATTACTGAATCATGAATCATTATTATGCGCTATATAAACCAAACCTATTATTATCAAATGTTATTTTATCTTGATCAATTCTTCCGTCAGGCATGCAAGAAGATGAATGCTGCCCCGACCAGCAAGTCACAGGACCGCTACAGACTGCTCCTCTCAGATGGAGTCCACACATGCACAGGTACAAGTTTGTTTTTCTGTCTGTCTGTTTGTTACTGAATCTTCTGAAAGTATATTCGTCAGAGCAAATGTCCTCATCTCTACGATATTGCACTATAATTGTGCGGGTGAGAACTTCCACCTAAAAGACTTGGATATGAATGTCTTTGTAAAACAGTTCTCTAAAGAGTTTAACCCATTCAAGACTGAATGATTTTGCTGTAACATGCAGTCTCCTTAGACCACAATAATGATAGATCTGTAAATGTTTTTAGATCGACTGAGCTTTTGACAATATGGGGTGCTAAATTGAACTGAATTTGATGGTATTTTGGTAACCAGTCTTTTCTATAAACTTTTACCACCCTCTCTATCTTCAATTACTCAACAGCTATTTTGGAAACCCAGCTAAATTTGTAATCATTTATATAGAAGAAAAATACTCCCCCGACTTTTTATTCACTTTCTGAGCACCTATATTTGCAAACTATGAATAGTTCAAGTTAAAAGTATCTTTTGTATTAGTATTCATTATTTTAAAGTAATTATTTTCCCCCTCATTGTCTTCAATATCCTCTGCAGCTATGTTGGCCACTCAGCTGAACAGCATGGTTGACTCAGGGGCACTTGATGTGAAGGCAGCATTGCGACTCAAGAACTACTCCTGTAACCCAATCGGAAACGACAGGTACCTGTACTGATGATGATGATGATGGTGATGGTGATTATGATGGTGGTGATGATGATGATGATGATGATAGTGATGATGATTATGATGGTAATGGTGATGGTGAGGATGATGGTGGTGGTGATCAGCGAAAAAATTAATATTTTGATTTCGGGGGCTCCTTTTCGGGGGCTACTTTTCCAACTTTCGGGGGCTACAAATTTCCGGGCTCTTTTTCGAATTTCAGGTGCTACAATTAAGCTCTAATGCTGTAAGTGATCATCCGATAAGCATTTGATCACGATTCAAACAGAAAATAAAATTTAAAAATCGCCCGCCGCCCCCGTGTATTTTTTTCGCTGGTGGTGATGATGATGATGATGATGATGATGATGGTGATGATGATTATGATGATGATGGTGGTGATGATGATAGTGGTGTCATGATGTTGATGATGATGATGGTGGTGGTGGTGATGCATGATCAGGCAAGTGCAATTGTTGAGCCCTGCCTAATTGAACTACTTTGCGGCCTATTAATAATAAATAAAATAATAATATCCTGTAATCATCTGTAAGCGCTTTACAGTTTTATTATATTAATATTTTCAATCTTCATATCTCGCCCCCAGACGAGTCATCGTCGTTTTGGAGCTCGACGTCATCAAGAAGGGCAGTGAAATTGGCGACCGGATCGGAAACCCGCAGCCCATGCAGTCGGGTGGTCAAGCAGCCCCAGCAGGTGCCGGTCAAGGTTCGTCACATTATTATAGGTTTCCCCGGTCAAATTTGTAATTTTGGCAGGCAATTTCCTCATTTGCAGCATTTCATTTTGACAGATCCGTGATTCCAGCAAATTATCGTCATTCAGATTTGCTTTTAGTCGTTAAAATTTACTCTCAGTGCGATCAATTTCATTTTCGGTGAAGGTCATTCAAATTCATCACCAGCCCTTGTGAATGGGCGAGCAAGTTCATAATATTTGCATTGAAATTAAATATGTGTTGTTGGAATTTAAGTTATGTATACATATATGTACATAATGCGGTTATTTTAACCGATTTCATTATTCCATTAAAGCAAAACCGAAAAACAAGGTACAAGAGAAGTGTGAAAGCTCCAAGTGATTTTGGTTGAATTTGACAAAGTTAAAGGATCACTTCAAGTATATTTAGTTCAATATGTAATTGTATGTTTTGTAGGTATTTATTCTATAACCGAATAACAAGGAACAAGAGAAATGAGCAAGCGCCAAGTGATTGTAGTTGAATTTGACAGAGTTAGTGGATCACTTCTTCCAAGTATAATTAGTAATTGTACATTGTTATATCGATTCTTGTTACTGCAGCACCCCAGAGAACAGAGGCAAACGGTACGTCACACAACCAGATGCAGAATGCAAGACCAACCAGCTACGGATCGGGAGGTAAATAATGCAGGGTCTATTGGGTGATTTCGTCACCGTAATGAGCATGAAAGAATCCCTTACAAATCATTGAAACATTTCTGAAATATATGAAAGAGTAGAGAGTTGTCAATGAAATGTAATTTTAGGGCAATTCAATTATTGTTGTGGGTCACTGAATACTGTAAACGTGGTATGTTCGCGGTGCATTAATTTTCGCGGATTTCGCGCTGAAGTCGGCGTCCGCTAATATTAAAACCCACGAATATAAATGAGCGATTTGCAATGTGTGTGAACACTTGCTCGGCCGCGAAATTAAAAATCGGCGAATATGTTTTTGTGTCGCTCAGCACGAAATATTAATCGCGCAAAAATAACAACGTTTACAGTATTATTGGACTTACTCATCTGGGCTGCTAGAAGTCCCAAAACCCCAGAGAGTTGCATAAACTTTATTGTAAATGTTGACATTCAGTCAACCCTGTGTGTAGTGACCATCTAAGGGAAACAAGATAGTGGTCAATGTAGACAGGTTCCATAAAGTTGTCTTCCTCTGCAGGGAATCATTCTTTGTGGTCACTATAGGCAGGTGGTTGCTATAGACAGGTTTGACTGTATGTGATCACATCATTGTGGCCACTGTAGGCAGGTTGGCTGCTATAGACAGGTGGTCGCTTTATAGACAGGTTTGACTGTAAATGTTTGCAGACTTGTAATGAATGATTTCTTTTTGAATGACTGTTTTGTTGTAGCGGCCAACAATGCGGGATCCAACGTGCCGAACGGGAACCAAGGGGGGCAGCAAGGGGCCTTCTACGGCCAGCAATCCACCCCCTATGGGGGGCAACAGTCCACCCCCTTCGGAGGGAGCAGCACATCGCCGAAGAAGGTGCAGCCCATCTCCAGTCTTACCCCCTACCAGAACAGGTAAAGATACCCTCTAATTCTTATCCGTACCTCCCCCCCCCCCCCCCCAATTTCCATACCCCCTCTTTACCCCAACCCATGCCCCATTAATGACTATAAATCTTCTTCAGTGCTTCAAAACATTCATTTTTTAATCATTTTTAATTCACCCCAAGATCAACTCCAGAACCCAGTTAGACTCCAGTAAGATATATTTCTTGCTTCAAAACATTCAATTTTTAATCATTTTTAATTCACCCCAAGATCAACTCTAAGCCGTTTCCAGAACCCCAGTAAAACTCCAGTAAGGGATGGCGTCAAAATGATCACTATCGCCCTACCGCGGGATCCCGCTTGGGACGATTAGAGCACGTATTTGTATTCGAACTTTCGGGTTTGATCGTTCCTAGCGGTACGCTGCGGCGTCCCGATCAGCTGAGTCAGCTGTGAAGAGGAATTCGTCCCGACGCGGCGGGACTCAACGCGGCGGGCCGCGGGATCCCGATTCTTGCGCGCGAAGATCATTATTGCATGCCGCATGCATACGTAGGTACGTGTACGGTACTCGTACATGTATGCATGCGCAATGCAACATCCACGTACACGCGCACAGCCTAGCCTAGCTAGCCTGTGCATGTGTACAATGTACACGCATGTAACGTATAATTGGTGTGATGGCCTGGCCAGGCCACCTCGCTCGACTGTTAATGTTGGAAGAGTCGAGTAGGTCTAGTATCTACTCGAGCGACCAAATCGTACTCAGCATGCCTGCATGATAATGCTAATCTCTGCTGGAATGTGGTCCGGAGTGCGCGTGCGGGCCGGAAAATAATCAGATCGATCTAGGTAGCTATCTCATCATCGCATTCATGACGAAATCTTTAACGTGACAGTTTCATCCGCAATCCAACAATACGCTCTGAGCCTCCTCTGAGCCGACATTATATCAGTCGTCTAGAGTAGACGTAAGTCTTTTATACAAACTCAATACAAACAAATCTGGGTAGCGTTACATACCTTGTTTCAAAAATAGGATGAAAAGTGGCAATAGCTAGAGTTAGTTGCGTCAGCTGTCGATGTTATGTCTTCTGAGGGATCACACTAACAACATCGACAGACCAGGCCCAGGTGGCATAGTAGCGGCGCTATAGTCCATTCATGCGCTAGACAAATTGTGTACGTCTAATTACTAGCATAAGCACGTGAAACCACCGAAGTACGGTGGCGGGGCCCTAGGCGCGGCCTCCTGCGGCGGAACGATATCGTTCCCCCGCGGTAAGACCATGCATGTACATTTCCGTCCCCCTGCAGGGGACTGGTGGAAACAAATCGGTTTCAAGCGTGCTGCGGTATACTGCGGCCCGCCGATTGTCCAGGCGCGGGATCCTGCAGCGGGACGGCAGTGATCATTTTGATGCCACCCCTAAGACATATTTCTTGATTACATACATGAAAACAAAATGAAGTCAAACCTGCACTTCTCCTTATCGTACTCGTAATAACTTTTGTTCTACTAGGTGGACCATCAAAGTGCGTGTGACCAACAAGTCTGCGATCAGGACATGGAACAACGCCCGCGGCGAGGGAAAGCTCTTCTCCATGGATCTGCTTGATCAGTCGGGGGAGATTCGCTGCACAGCCTTCAAAGAAATGGTCGACAAATACTACGACATGATTGAAATCGGAAAGGTAACAGATGGAGGGATGGATGGATGGATTGGTTGGATGGATGGATAGATGGTTGGGTGGATGGATGGATGTATCGATTTGCTTTACAGCCTTCCATGAAATTGTCATCAAATACAATGACATGATTGAAATCGGAAAGGTAAAGAGCATATATTCATTTGAAAATGTATTGAAAAAAATGGCTAGATGGGTAAATGATGAATGGAGGGATGAATAATTGAAAGATGGATATATGGATGGGTGGGTTGGTTGGATGTATGTATGTAAGTATAGCTACATGACTACTCAAATACTTGCATATAAGTTTGAATAAGTTTTATACCAAGGCTACAAATGGCCTACCATTATTTGTCAGTTTTATTTTAAATCTTTGTGAAACATCCCCCAGGTCTACTTCGTATCACGAGGAACCCTCAAACCCGCCAACCGCCAGTACACATCCATCAACAACAACTACCAGCTGACCTTCAACAACAAGCCGTGCGCTGTCGAGGACTTGGATCTCCTTTTCCATACAAGTTTGACTTCAAAGAGTATTATAATAAATTATAAGTCTAACTTAAAAATTCAACCTGTAAAATAAAAAATTTCATTTTCAAATCTTTGTGAAACATCCCCCAGGTCTACTTTGTATCACGAGGAACCCTCAAACCCGCCAACCGACAGTACACATCCATCAACAATGAATATGAGCTGACCTTCAACAATGACACTGTGGTCGAGCCGTGCGTCGAGGAGGACGAGGAAATCCCTTCCGTCCAGTTTGACTTCAAGAGCATCGCTTCCCTGGAGAACACTCCCGAGGACTCCATGATTGGTGAGTCTCAAACTCAAATTTTACTGCCTTGTCAAATTCAGAAATGTGCACAGGGCTCCTTATACAGGGTGGCCCAGAAATAACGGAACGGGGCACCTCCCATTATAAAGAAACATACAGACTAGATTTACTGGATACATAATCTTTTAAAAAGAAATTTGATACCAACAACAGTAATTTTGGTCGAGTAGTTTCTGTTTTAGGGCGTCTTAAGTGACACCATGTCAGGGTCAACTTTTTGTCAATTTCTAGAAAGGCGGTGCCTGAAAAATAACAATTCATGCCCATCATAGCATCAAGGAGTGATCAATGCAAATACTTTTGTTCCATGTGCATTCATGCCCCTTCGCATAGTCGACATCGGTTTTACAGCTGAATGCACATGGACAAAAGAATTTGTATTGATCGCTACTTGATCCTATGGAGGTATGAATGGCTATTTATCAAGCACAGACTTTTTAGAAATTGACAAAAATTTGACCCTGACATGGTGTCACTTAAGACGCCCTAAATAAAAAAATACTCGACCAAAATTACTGTTCTTGGTATCAATTGAACTTAGTCTGTACGTTTCTTCACAATGGCAAGTTCCCTGTTCCGTTATTTCTGGGCCACCCTGTATATGTAGAAAATATCTTGTAATCTTAAAAGAGGGCGGTAAATAAGGCTGTTAGGTAAACAAAATATCCCGTCTCGAACCCGGCTCGGTAGAATTACAAAATTATTAACGGGATCCCGGATCGTCCCGGTTCCCTTGTGTATGAGCAAAAAACTGCCTGTACCCATGCACACACAATTGCTTATGTTGGAAGTTATGAGGAGACATACCATACATATACATTAGCCCAGGTTCAGTGGACATGCATATCATACCAAACTCACAACCAAATGTGAACTCAGGGCCATGTGTGTAAGATCATGTTTGGGCGAATTTTTTATGACTACAAGAAACACATTGTTGAAAAGTTTGTTATCTAAAAAAAATGGGAGGCAGCATTGGGGTAATTTATTTTTGGGGGTGTGCCAGTGTTTGGGGCAGAGTTATGTGGTTTGTTTTTGAGTTATGTTCAATAAAGCATACACAGGAAAAGCAAGTTCTCAATATATCTTTGTCGGAGTCAAGATAAAAAGTTAAAAAAGTATATTCAAAGGTTGGGGTAAGCTTTCCAACAGGTGGGGGGCATTCCCCTTAAACCCTTTGTATAGCTCTACACAAATTCAGGTAATTGACTTCAAGGCTCAACCTGTTTAAACATTGTGACCTTCTCTGCCACTGGTCACAGCCACAGGTCGTAAATCTGTCATAACTACTGCAGTTTACTTGAGCCAATCCCATTTTTTTCTTATATGTACCAGTATACAGATTTGTTATTATTACTGGAGAAAATTTGTTGCCAAAACCGAGAATTATACAAACAAAGGGCCAATTCTCGGACCGCTCGTTTCCCGGTTTGAAGGCCATAATCGCCGGGAATCCCTTCTCGTCTCGGATCGGATAACAGCACTAGCGGTAAATTTGCATAGAGTTCAAAGCAAGACCTTTTCATTCAGGCGAGCTTGAAAAGTAGCCACTGAAAATTAAATTAAAATTAAATTTTGTATTCATTTCCCCGAGACTCCCTGGAGAGCATGCCCGAGGTCTCTGTGATTGGTGAGTCTTTTGGAAAACAATTTACACTTAATATTTGTGCTGTTGCATGAAATTGTCATCTTTGTTGTGTGGCAATGGACTCTTTGTGAATGTATTGGTGGCTCTTGTACTTTTCAAGTTGTCAAGCTGAATGGACCACGAGGGAAAAATTTGAATTACTAGTATTTACTATTGTGTATAGTTGTTCTTTCTACTGTTGTTTCAGAAATGATGTAGATAAACCGTATTTCCATTCTGCTTTTCTTGCAGACGTGATTGGTGTGTGCAAGAGTACGAGCGACCTGTCTTCAGTCACCATCAAGTCGTCAAACCGGGAGGTGAACAAGAGAGCTTTGCAGCTTGTGGACGATTCACAGAAAGAAGTTTCACTGACCCTGTGGGGCAAAGAGGTACGTTCATTCATTCATTCATTCATTCAAACATTCATTTATTCATTCATTCAGTCATGCATTCAAACATTCATTCAAACATTCAAACATTCATTTATTCATTCAAACATTCATTTATTCATTCAAACATTCATTCATTCATTCAAACATTCATTTATTCATTCATTCAGTCATGCATTCCCGGGAACGATCCGATTTCCCGGCGATAATCGCTTCCGAGCCGGATTCGAGACGGATCCGAGAAATAAATTTTCTCGGTAGAAAATATCGGAAGATTTTGCCGACCCATTTTCTCCAGTAATAATTGAAAATGTGTATGTTTGACAGTCCATTAAGTAGTGTAATTTAAATAAAGAATGGGGGAATCAATATTGTTTACTTTATGAGTGGTTATTTTGGAGAAATTCTTGGTTCATTAATTCGTTTCGCAGTCGAAAATTGAACAGGATGCGCAAAATTGCTAGTCATTTCAACGATATTGCCGACGGAAATGCACACAAAGTTAGGCCGACACTCTCGGGGAGACTTCAGATGTATATCTGTATGATCGAGCTGATCAGCCAGTGCATTCTAATTTGAATTACTAGTATTTACTATTGTGTATAGTTGTTCTTTCTACTGTTGTTTCAGAAATGATGTAGATAAACTGTATTTCCATTCTGCTTTTCTTGCAGACGTTCATTCATTTCTTCATTCATTCATTCTCTTTTTTCAATCATAGCTGAGCAGACTAATATTGCAAATGATTTTCAAATCAGATTATAAAAACTTTGAAAATATATAAAGTAGAGGGAAATAGTCAGACAAAAAACATACTTACAAATAAATAGAATCTTTAAAACATTATACATTGGAGGGGGAAATAATCAAATTCCATTATAGAATGGTCATAAAATTCATAATAGTGAATGTCTCTTTTATAGCTTATTTCAAAACCGAAAGATATATATAATATTCAGTTTTATGAATGATGATTAATATTAAGCCCTGCTTGATGAAACATGAACAAATTAGTAAATGTCCTTAACTCAGGTAAATTACCAACACAATTCTACTATTGTTATGTCACTAACTCGGGCAATCTTTCCAACTTAATTCTATGTGTTGTATTTCCATGCAGGCTGAGGATTTTGATGGCTCTGGTAGCCCGGTGATTGCAGTGAAGGGAGCGCGTCTTTCCGGCTTTGGTGGAAGGTCTCTCTCTGTCCTACAATCTAGCACCTTCCAAGTCAACCCAGACATTCCAAGAGCGCACCACCTCAAAGGATGGTTAGTAAACTTGTTTGTCTGTTTGATTGTTTGTTTAATTGATTGATTGGCTTGTTTGATTGTCTGTCTGTTGTTCAGTAAAGAGAGCATTCCTTTCTGGCTTCTGTGGGCGATCCCTGTCTGTCCTTCAATCACGCATCTTTTAAGTCAATCAAGATATTCCTGGAGCACCTGATTTTTAGTAAACCTGTCTGTCTGTCTGTCTGTCTGTTTGTTAACTCAGTGTGTAAGATTATTAGATTGTTCAGTGAATGCATGTCTAACTGGCTTTGGTGGGGAGTCAATGTCTGTCCTTTAATCTAGCATCTTCCAAGTGAATCGAGACATTCCAAGAGCACACCACTTCAAAGGATGGTTAGTTAACTTGTCTGTCTGTTTATGTGCTTATTTGTATCTTTGTGTGACTGTCTGTCTATCTTTAAGAATGTTGGATTGTTCAGTGAATGAAGTGTGTATTTCCGGCTTTGGTGGGAGGTCCCTCTCTGTCGTACAATCCAGCATCTTCCAGGTCAATCTGGACATTCCAAGAGCACATCACATGGTTGGTCGACTTGTTTGGTGTTTTCATGCCTCCGCTAACGAAGTGGCTGGAGGCATTATTTGATGTGCTTTAGGTCGGCACTGAGGGTTATGTTCAGTAGTATATGTCTGTTTTCTTCAAGGGTGGATCAGAGGGGAGGACACTAAGGGGACGGGACTGACCAACTGGAGTATGGTATCATAATTTGTATTACCTGTTATTTGTTACAGGTTTGACAGTGAGAGTTATAGGAGAGTATGTCCATCTTCAAGGGGGAGCGACATGAAAGGGGAGGGGGGGGGGGGGGGGGGTATGACCAACTGGAGTATGTTATCATTACCATCATAATTATCTTTAATGCGTTTCAGGCTTGACATCGAGGGTTACTCTCAGGAGAGCATGTCCATTTCCAAGGGCAGATCAGGACCAACTATGAATTCACCTTAATCTCTTGTCTGTTTCAGGTATAACAAGGGTCACTCGTCGTAGAGTTTGTCTATTTCCTCAAAGGGGCATCAGTGAGATTAGAGTGGAGAGGGGGGCGGCACATGTTAGGGAGGAGGAGGTGATCAATTTGAGTATGTTATCATTACTATTATCTTTGATGTTTTTCAGGTTTGCCAGTGAGGGTTACTCGCAGGAGAGCATGTCCATCTCCAACGGCGGATCAGGAGGGGGCGGTGGCAACACCAACTAGAGTATGGATTGACCTTAATCTCTTATCTGTTTCAGGTGTGACAATGAGGGTTACTCTTCATAGGGTTTGTCCATCTTCTCCAAGGGGAAACAAGGGGGATGATTAACTGGAGGATGCTTTCATTATTATCTTTGATGTTCTTCAGGTTTGACAGTGAGGGTTACTCGCAGGAGAGCATGTCCATCTCCAAGGGCAGATCAGGAGGCGGCGGTGGCAACACTAACTATTTTATGTTGTTATTATTTTGATTGTGTTTTATGTGTTGCAGGTTTGACAGAACAGGGTAATATTCGCAGGTGAGTATTTCTTTCTCCAGCAGGAGGTGGCAACACCCAACTGAGTATTAATGTTGTGACCCGGACCGGACCGGAACCGGAATACCGGCGAACTCGGGCTTCCGGTCCGGTCACGGGCCGGTCCGAGTTTGAAGTTGAAAAAGCTGAGACCGGTGGAAAAAAACCGGTGATGCAAAAGACTGAATTTTAGTGAAAAACGTTAAGAAAACTGTCCATAATCACTTTGAAGAGTAGCGGAATAAAAATAAAAACGGGCCAACCTATATCATTTACTTCAAAGAATGGTTATTTTCGAGAAATTCTTGGTTAGTTTACTTCGTTTGACGGGCAGAAATTGAACAAGACACGCACGCAAAATTGCTAGTCATTTGAACGATATTTCCGACGGATGTTCACACGAACTCTGGCCGTCAGACCCGGCGCGCGATCGGCACGCGATCACCTCGCGTGCATGTGAAATGAGCGGGCGGCAGCGGCGTGTAATACAAAATATGTCGCAGGCTATAGATCGACAAATTATTGTTTTCATATCCTCTTTTAAATGTAAAATGCAGTTTTTAAAAACTGCAGTAAAATATGGAAGAGGACATGAAAACGATAGATTTGTTCATCTATAGTTGCCAGCAAGCTAGGAATCAGGGGAAAGCTGGTATTATTAAATAAGTTTGTACTCTCGTATACCTCGGAAGGGGGAAGGGCGGCCGGCCGGGGTCGAGTAAATACAATCTTGGCCGCTTGATATGTTGTTATAATAATCGTGGCGTCAACAACTCAAAATTGAACTATATTCACATAATCATAACATGTTTTTTTTTTCTTTCCTTTTCAGGAAGATGACAGACGCTCGGAGGCAGTGAGAGTACCACATCCGTTTTGTTGCCAGGCTCCGACAAATCATCAACCTTAAGTTCAAGTTCAAACATGCTTTGTTTCCTATGTCCGTCCTCGGCGTCCCGTGTTCAATTTGTTGTTCTTTTCTTTGAATAATTAGAATTCGTTTATGGTCCAATTAATTATTTTAATAATGACGATGAAGATGATATATAAAGGGGGCCGTGGGGGCTTAAAACAGTAAAATACGTAAGCTTGAAATAATTATTATAACAATTGAAATGTGGTCAGCCCCCAATCAACAAATTTCTGCGGTCCCTGATAATATATGATTTTGTTTCATGTGCGACTAGCGATTTTTTATTGTAAATATACTCATGATCGATGGCTTGTGGTGATTGTGAATACTTGATGATAAATATTGATATACTTATAATTTGAACGTCAAATCGAAAATAATGGTGATGATTTAATTTGTATAATTATGTGATGCCGAGTGAAAATAAATCAAATAATAAAACTGATAGCAAAAAGACGATTACTTGATATGTGATGATGTATTATCATGATTATGTTGATGGTGATTGTAACTTATTTTATACCGATCAATTGTTGATGATTATGACTGACTGTGATGACTATATGAAAGCCTGACGAGACAAAATAAACCTGGACGACATCGGGAATGTCCACCATCAAGGCTGCATGACGCTCGAGTATATCCGAGATTCCGAGGTAAGCATGCCAGGTAGGTAATCTGCTAGTAAATAATTGAAGTGTGTATGAGTGCAATTGGCATTGGTAGACCTTAGAAGTATGACTCCAACACTGCCGTTGTAGAAGACAGTGTAGACCCGGCGTGAGAATGTGGCAGTTGTTTCCGAGAAATGCAGTACGTGCGCGCCAGAGTGATGAATAATAATGGTAAACAACTTGCCAACTACAATAATAGTTCTAACTTGCTCCATGTATCTTACGGGGTCAATCGTTCGTCGAGTGCACTGTATTGCAAGCTCAACTGTGATTACTTTTGGTAACGTTTCTCACGTAAAACTTATATTTTAATCGCCGAAGCATTGTTGGTAAGTACATGTTGATATTAAATTACTTCGTACCGTGAATAGACTACTTTCATGCTTCGAGAGAAAACACGATTTTTGAAACACGAAACATTCAATCATGCAGCCACACATCACAAGAGTCCTGAATATAAAGCTCGCAATTTGAACGTGTATCGCAAAAAATATCGTTGTGCTGTCTTTCTGGAGATGTGAAGGTAGTTTATTGGAAAATAATTTAATATCTATCATGGACTTGACAACAAGGTTACGACGATTGTATGAGAAATCATAGTTTACGGGTAGAGTTGAATCGGTTTGGTAACGGTCTTCTAGACTGGTCAGACTCGTTGATATGTCGATGGTCGGACTGCACTGACGTTGGGAGGGGGGGGGGGGGGCACGTAAATCATAATGGGAACCTGTAATTATTTTCTTTCACACTGACATTCCGCTGGACCCCGTACCTTCGAAGCTACTCATAATTTAAGTTTTAGTAATTGCAATCATTTTTCAAGTTACGATAATTGTTGACGCAATTCAAACTAAATAATTGTACTACTTACGTATTATCGCATGCCCTTCGACGTATTTTCAATGTCCTTGCTTCGCCTCTCTCCATTCCATGTCCCGCGTGTGTCCATCTCGATGTTAGTAA
Organism: Echinarachnius parma; assembly: GCA_037951105.1. NCBI lineage: Eukaryota > Metazoa > Echinodermata > Echinoidea > Clypeasteroida > Echinarachniidae > Echinarachnius > Echinarachnius parma. The sequence continues at coordinate 53,618 of JBAMJV010006221.1, forward strand.
TTTAGTTATAATTATAATCATCACCAGTCAAACATGCACCATCATCCTCATCATAATTATCATTGCCAATCATCCTCAGTTCATCATGCCCGTCTTTATCAAAATCATGCATGCCCCCTGCCATCATCATGTCCATCTTTATCAAAATCATGCATGCCCACTGCCATCATCATGTCCATCTTTATAAAAATCATGCATGCCCACTGCCATCCTCATATCAGACATACACATCATTTACATCCTCATATTTTTTTCCCGGGTTATCTAATTATTCCGTTCAGTTTCCCCCTTTTTTCTTGAACTTCCGATCAAGTAATATTATTTTACAAGCAATAAATGTCACTTTATAAATGTGTCTAATCTACAAAGTATAAAATGTATGTACACGAGGGGGGGGGGGGGGGGGTCACGCTTAATGGGTACGAAAGTGTGTAATTTACACTTTTCATAACACAAGTCGGACCAAAATGTCTCCACTTTGTCATCGCCCTCTTTATGTCTTTATTCCGTCGTATATATATCTCCCATATCGCTACTCTTTCATGCCCATCTGTCATCTAGATCTCATGTCCGTCATCAGGATCCCTTTGATCTTTGTCTACATCGTCTGTAAATGGAAAAAAAGATATCAAATAAAACATGTTAGATTATTATTTACAAGTAGTCGCGTATTATGATTGGGGGATATTATATGTGATTTCCTCCGATCATATTACAACAGTAATTACATTACGGTTTTCCCGCGCGCGAGGACATAAAGCCACGTGCGTATGCACGGTGCTCGGCGACTCAGAGTGCCTAGGCCTCTATGCTGGGCGGCCAGCGCTACGGCGGGCCGCCGCCCTTCACGGCCCGCTACCAAGATCGCGATTTCAGCGACGTGGAGTCTTACAGGTTCGTTTCATGCGGTAAATAACAGTTATAATGCAGATTAAATAAGATTAAGTTTCCCATCCAAAATTGTGCAGTCTAGATTACCAAAGTACAAATTTAGAGCCACTTTTTTGATGCACAAGCGACAGATATATTCATCTGATCTCTCGCCGGGACAACACAAACGATCGAGTTATATGTCCAATTTACTTCAGAAAACTGAGTAATTTCTGGACAGTCTGTAACCATTTCGCCGTAAAAATTGATAGCACATCTATCGGCGTCAATATTTGTAATATTATTGGCATATAATAAGAGCAATGTAAGCCCCAAACACAGCAATTTGCCGACGTTTGTGATTTTGCGCGATTGCGTGATTTTACCGGGCCGGGTTCCGGTCCGGTCTGAAGACCGGAGAAAATTTTTCCGAACCATTCCGGTCCGGTTCCGATCCAGTTTTTGCTTCCGGGTCACAACATTACTGAGTATCGTATCACTATGGTCTGTTAATAATTTGTTTCAGGTTTGACAGTGAGGGTTACTCGCAGGAGAGCATGTCCATCTCCAAGGGCGGATCAGGAGGAGGCGGTGGCAACACCAACTGGATGACCTTCCATGACGTCCATGCCCAGAACCTGGGACAAGGCGAGAAGGTAAGAGTCTCCATCTGAGACTTTTTTCATAAAACATTTCAATTGTCAGTAAGTGTTCAACAGGGATGTCAGTTTTCAGACAAGAGCCTGAATTCAGTCCCTGGTCACCTAATAAATTCAGGCTCATTCTACAAATTTTTCCTCACAATTTTTATCACTCAATTATCAATTTGGAAAAGCTTATGAAACAGGGCCCAGATATATTAAACATTATTTAAAGGGAAAGTTGAGTTTTGGTAGAGAGGGCGCTAGACTACTTAATTGGTTTGTGAGGTAATGAAAAACTGAGTGTAAAATTTGAAAGAGCATAATATTTAAACAATAAAATCATCTTTGTTTGATCAAAATCGGTTCAGAAACGGCTGAAATATCCATAAATATAACAATTTGTAATAAACCCGGGGCCCCGGGTTTATTAGAGAATTTTGAACCAGCCGTTAAAAATTCAAAAAAATGCTTCCTCTTTTCAAAAAAGTTACAAAATAGGTATTTAAATAGTTGTTGGTTATTTCTCTATCTAATCACTATTTCAACAAAGCATCAGATGCACAATATTTTATTCAAAATGGTTGAAACCGATGAGTGTATAGAGAGCGCCCTCTTACGTTTTAACGGCTCTTTTTGAATGATAACATGATCTTTACTACGTCATTTGTAATTTTGTGTTCCTTTCTAGTTATAACTATTAGTTTGTAATGTAATGATGCAGGTTTTGGTTACTAAAATTCAGTTTCACTAAAATTGTACTCTCCTTACCAGAACTCAACTATCCCTTTAAACTCGTCATCTCATAGATCCTTAATTTTTATGCCTCCGTAACGAAGTTGCCGGAGGCATTATGTTTTCGGGTTGTCCGTCCGTCCGTACGTCCCGTTCTCGTGATCGCGTTATCTCAAGAACGAATTAACGGATTCTGACCAAACTTGGTACATGTATGTATCTTGGGGGGACGATGATCTGATTAGATTTTGGGGTCATGAGGTCAAAGGTCACAGAGCTCATTATATATGCAAAAATAGCTTGTGATCGCGTTATCTCAAGAACGGATTGACGGATTCTGACCAAACTTGGTACATGTATGCATCTTGGGGGGACGATGATCTGATTAGATTTAGGGGTCATGAGGTCAAAGGTCAAAGGTCACAGCGCTCATTTTATATGCAAAAATAGCTCGTGATCGCGTTATCTCAAGAACGGATTGACGGATTCTGACCAAACTTGGTACATGTATGTATCTTGGGGGGACGATGATCTGATTAGATTTTGGGGTCATGAGGTCAAAGGTCAAATGTCACAGAGCTCATTATATATGCGAAAATAGCTTGTGATCGCATTATCTCTAGAACGGATTGACAGATTCTGACCAAACTTGGTACATGTATGTATCTTGGAGAGCCAATGAACTGATTAGATTTTGGGGGTCATGAGGTCAAAGGTCAAGGTCACTAATAGCTCATAATTGTGATATGTCAAGATCTAAAAGACAGAGTACCATCAAAATTGAGTTGACAGAATTAATTCAGTGTACATGTTGATTTGGGCTTGATATAAATAAATCGCGTAATGGCGGAGGCATCATTTTCGACTGCGCGCAGTCGAAGATCCATCTAGTTTATAATTTACTAGATTCTAACTAGTAAGAAATGGGTTAGGAGAAAAATCAGCAAAATGCAATGCTGTATTTAGAGAATTTAAGGGAGCTATCGGAGATAGGTAATGGGTTAGTGTATGAGACATTTTCAATATTATACATAGCAATCTACAATGTTTTGTCATGTTCATGCTGAACAGGTTAGATAAATACTATTAAGTTTCTACTATAATATGAGTGTTAAACAAATGCCTCTTTGTCCTACTTTAGTACAATTCTACTAGGAATTTTTGTTAAGACACATTTGCATATTTTCAATATTCTTTCATTTCTACATTATTTTGCAGCCTGATTACTTCTCTTCAAAGGGAACCATCCTCTTTATTCGCAAGGAAAACTGCATGTATCTGGTAAGTGAGCCCATTATTGAATGGAACAAGTAGAATATCAAATAAACTTCAAGGCTCTGGGGGTTGACACAGTTTTGAATACATCTATCATTGTTTCATGAACTTATTACGATGAGAGCCATTTCATTATGTTATGATAATGGAGAAAACAGTTAAGGTCAGGGGTAGTCATTGTAACATGGATGATAAGATAGAGTTGAGGAGGATGATGATGATGATGATGACGACGATGATGATGATGGTGATGATGGTGATGGTGATGATGATGATGGTGGTGATGGTGATGATGATGATGATGATGATGATGATGATGATGGTAATGGTGATGGTGGTGGTGATGATGATGGTGATGGTAATGGTGGCAACGAAAAGTGAGATGATGGTGATGAATAATAGTCATAATGAATGACAATAATGTGATTGTTTCACAATAAGTTTAATCTGTGAAGAAAAAAAAATGCACGGGGGCTCTTGGATTTAGTCCCCAAAATATTATAACAGAGCTTCTAAAAATCATAAAAGTGCCCCCATAATTTGTCACCTAGGGTTATTTCGCCTGTCCATTTTTCCTTTTCTCTTATCTTAACTTTCTGACGATTTAGTGCTACATGTAGAATATTTTGTTGAATCCAAATATGTTCTTGGGGTTTTATATCAACTCTGTTATTATGTATTGACAAATGCTGTGTGGACTATTAACTATTTATTCCACCTTTTCTTCTGCTTTTCTCGTCTCATCTTTGCTTACTGATGATTTTGTTTTGTTTTGTTTTATTTTTGTTCTTTTATTTCTATTCTATGCTTGTCCATCCACCATCCACAGAGAACGGGGACTGCTCGTTCCGCTGCGAGAAGTGTTCCAAGGACTACCCCATTATTCCTCTTTTTCTTTTTATTTCCTCTTTGTTTCTTTGCTTTCTGATGATTAATGTTTTGTTCTGTTTTATTACTATTCTAGGCTTGTCCGTCCACCGAGTGCAACAAGAAGGTCACAGAGAACGGAGACGGCTCGTTCCGCTGCGAGAAGTGTTCCAAGGACTACCCCAACTTCAAATACAGACTGCTGCTCTCGGTGAGACAAAACTATATAAAGTATTTGATGTATATGCCTGGATTTTATTATTTTTATGCCTCCGCCAACGAAGTGGCCGGAGGCATTATGTTTTCGGGTTGTCCGTCCGTCCGTCCGTCCGTCCGTCCGTCCGTCCGTCCGTACGTCCGTCCGTACGTACGTCCGTCCGTCCCGTTTTCGTTCTCGCGATATCTCAAGAACCAGTGGACGGATCAATTTCAAACTTGGTATGAGTGTACATATTGGGGTGACAATGATCTGATTAGATTTTAGGGGTCATCAGGTCAAAGGTCAAGGTCACAGGACTCAATATATATACAAAAATGCCTCGTTCTCGCGATATCTCAAGAGCTGGTTGACGGATCAAATTCAAACTTGGTATTAGTGTAGATATTGGGATGGCAATGATCTGATTAGATTTTGGGGTTCATGAGGTCAAAGGTCAAGGTCACAGGACTCAATGTATGTGCAAAAATGCCTCGTTCTTGCGATATCTCAAGAACCGGTTGACGGATCAATTTTAAACTTGGTATGAGTGTAGATATCGGGGTGCCACTGATCTGATTAGATTTGGGGTTCATGAGGTCAAAGGTCAAGGTCACAGGACTCAATATCTATGCGAAAATGGCTTGTAATGGCAAAATTTCAAGAACTGAATGTCAGATTTCAATCAAACTCGGTACCTGAATGTATCATAAAGAGTCAACGTAGCCATAAAATGTTGGGGTCATGAGGTTGAGGTCAAGGTCACGGGACTCATTATACATGCAAAAAAGCTTGTAATGCCAAAATCTCAAGAACTAAATGTCAGATTTCAATCAAACTTGGTACCTGAATGTTTTTTAGGGAGCCATCAAAGATTGGGGTCATATGGTCAAGGTCACAGGACTCAAAATATATGAAAAATATTTAAAAAAATTAAATGAGCGCATGTTAATTTGGGCTTGATATTAAAATCGCGTGATAGCGGAGGCATAATTTTCGATTGCGCGCAATCGAAGATCCATCTAGTTATTATCACCTTTGGTCATTCTTACAGGCTCATGAAACTGGTGCAACAGACAACCAATCAAGTCAATAAAAATGTTTCTGTTTGGTCAACCATTCTTGCAGGTCAATGTAGCTAATGTTATAGACAATCAATAGGTAACCTGCTTTCAGTAGACTGTTAATGATTTATTGTCGGATTGGTCAATTTTTCTTACAAGCCAATGTGTCTGACCAATGGGTGACCAACTTTTAGGAGACAGCTGATGGTTATGTTGATTTATCTCGAATGTGTGATATATCTGTGATTGGTCAATTTTCTTGCAGTGATGATAATTGATAGTTGAACTTAAAATTTGTAACAATTGTTCTGATTGGTCAATTTTATTTACAGGCCAATGTGGCTGATGCTACAGACAACCAATGGGTGACTTGCTTTCAGGAAACAGCTGAACAGATGCTTGGCCAGACAGCTCAAGAGCTAGGCAGCTTGAAGGATCAGGTAAATACTTCTAACTTGAACATTCCTTTTAGGTTGTTTTACACCTTTTTGCATAATAGATATATTATGCTTCATTAAACTGCCATATTACTTTCAAAATTTGAACATTTGCTACAATTCCATGTGATCAGGCCCATTTGATTAATTTTTTTTCCCCTGTTATTTTCTTGTATCAGACAAACATACAGGGCTTCGAGATTCTCATAGATTGTACTGTATTTTCGAAATGTGCATGAAATTCATTTATTTTATTCCCAGCAACAATGTAATGATGAAGGAATAAAAACTTATCGATAAGTGCCAAGGGGTTGCTGAAAGGATCCAAATACGGATTAAACTGATTAGATGTTACAGTCATCTCAAATGGATGATTAGTTGAGGATGGGGTGATTTAACTTGGCATGTTAAGCAGGAAAATTTGTAGCGCTACATTCGTAGCTCGTCTGCATGAAAATACCACTCTAGAAATACCAATCGGTGCAGATTTACGGGGGGGGGGGGGGGGGGGGGGCTTATTTATTATTTTGGGGTGCTCTTAATACGTCATTTCCGGGGCTAAAAGTAAGTCACTCTGGTCTCCCTCGTATTTGTTCACTTATCATAATAGTGTGAATGTGTATTGGCCACAATTCTCAGTGATGTTGGACAATTCCATGCAATTGATACCATGCATGACCTCTGGTAAAATCAACAGCAGCCATTATATCGACAGATTCTTTATTTTGTTGGTCAGAATCAAAGAAGGGAGATCAAATATTCTATAATAACCCTTCCTTATTATTTTCTAACAGGGAGAATCAGGGGAGAAGCAGTACAATGACATCTTCCAGAACGCTTGCTTCAACAACTACATGTTCCGCATGAGGATCAAGATGGAGACGTACAATGTGAGTTTGTTATTCCGTTTTTAGTTTGTTTGTATATCTGTTTATTTGTTTCTGCATGAAGATCAGAATGATGAAAGCAAATGATGATATATATTTGTTGCTTTTAAAAATTTTTATTTGGACAATTTTATTTGTTTGCATAATTGATAAGTTCCTTTTGTCAGTAAAGTCCCTTTCTCTTGCTAAAAACTCCAGAAATAGCTTTGTTCATATTTAGTTTTTAAAAAGAATATTTGTTTGTCTAATAATTTCCAATCTTTGTCTTTTTCTCTTGACTTCTTTAGGAGGAAGCCCGTATGAAGTGCACCTGCGTGAGCGCCCAGGCCCTCAACGTCCGCGACTACACGCGGAAGCTGATCGACGACATCAGAGTTATGGCCTCTCAGTAAAGGAACATGCTACTTTCCGTTTTCGGTGGAAGGGGACCAGCGAAATAGGATTAACTGACTCCGTGATCCATGTCTGACATCTAGACATGTCTCTTGCTTCTTGAGAAGATAAAGCAAGAGTTCAAGTGTTATCTGTAAAAAGGGGATGTCAAAGCTATTTTTACAGTTTGTCCCACACATCACAGCCCACAATAATAGTGGTTACATATCATTTTTGACAGTTTTCTACACTGTTTAATATCTACTATCATGAAAAGACCAGTCAAACATATACAAGCATCAAATTATATTCGCAGAAATATTGTTCATCTGCTAGAAATATGGATATGATATGTCTGTGATGAATGTGACGTATCTATAGAGAAAATAGCTTGGACCTGCCCAAAACCATGTGTAAAGAAATATGAGATGGTTTTCTTTTGGGGAAAGGGTTCATCAGGATAGCAAGAAGATATTGTTTCATTTATGGCTTCTGTTATGATTTCAGTTATCATTACCCTCGAAATAAAGTCCTCTGTTTATATTGCACAAGCATTTCATTTTACGGCCTGTGTAAGAAACCATAGGTTTGCAAGCTTGATAGTTTAATAATAATAATAATAATTGTTGATGTTTGTATAGCGCTTTATTACAGTGAAGTCTCAAAATGCTTGGGGCATTCTTACCTTGGCTTTAGCCGAGCAGCCTTATTTAGGCGCTCATTTAATGTTATTTGACATTTGTATACCGTGCATTCTCCATAGATCATCATCATAGCCCAAATTATTTATTGGGACCCGTCATGAAGGGGTCTACCCCCCCCCCCCCCCTTTCTCTTGAGCATAGTGCCTTATTTTCATGAAGATGAAAGGATTAGATGGAGGGGGACAAATGATTCATCAACAAGAAAATTGCATTCCAGAGACTCAAGATTACTGTAGTAGTGGTCTCTATAGGCGGGTGGTCACACTAAAGCAGGTTTAACCGCATTGTAATATTGTGATGTAGATTGGAGGGGAGACTACCTATTTAGGGCATGTGGCCTGGTATACCCCCTCCCGTTCTACGTGATTGTTGTAGCTATTCATTTGAAGAAGAAGAAAATAAAAATCTTCCAGAGAAGGTTTTCGATAATTTAAAAAGACCCGTGATTTATTATTTTGTATTCATTATTTATCCTATCCCGCTTACTCACATTTCAGTGTTTGCAACCTTCTGCTTTGTGTCAAACATAGAAATACATAATGCAGAAATGTTGTTTATATTGCAGTAAAGATCATATTTCTCATTCAAACTCGATCATATCAAATTAAGTAGATGATGACATACTTATTGTGATAATTTATGTCTAATGCCTGTAGTTATTTGTAAGTTGCTGCCATGGAGGTATTTTTACAAAGATTCAAAGTTGAACATTACTCTGAACCTAACTATTGTGGAAAGCCATTTGTTTCTTTGTATAATGATTGAAACAGTTATACATTTTGATAAAATAAAAAAAACAGTAATATGTGTTTTTTTTATCAAGGAGCCTTTAAGTTATTGGTTTACCCTTTTGTTAGAATATGTTTTTATTCCAAGGCTACAAATGTCTTTCCATAATTTTCAGGTCCAACTTAAAGGGATCTAGTAACTTTGTTGACATGTGCAAAAAGCGATGAGTGGTTGATACAATGTATATTGTTGTTATCTGATATGTCCACTGGGTGTTGTGTGAAAATTTCAAGTTAAATGGAATTTATATGGCCGAGAAGTGAGCAAAAATGCAAAGTGACATTCACTAACTCATTGCACTCACTTTGTACACGGTTCTGACGATCCGTTGGATTATTTGACATCTGAACACTTCAAGCGTAAATATCTTTTTAACGAAAAGGGAAATTTGAAAACCAAAACCTGTCCCATGCTTTTTTTGTTAATAAGAATACAACAAGATATGAGGGAACCGCTAGAATTTCAATTGGATTTTGAGGATTCGGACAATGTTACCAAGTCCAACTTAAGTTGAACTTAGAATCTCTCTGACGATCCGTTGGATTATTTGACATCTGAACACTTCAAGCGTAAATATCTTTTTAACGAAAAGGGAAATTTGAAAACCAAAACCTGTCCCATGCTTTTTTTGTTAATAAGAATACAACAAGATATGAGGGAACCGCTAGAATTTCAATTGGATTTTGAGGATTCGGACAATGTTACCAAGTCCAACTTAAGTTGAACTTAGAATCTCTCTGACGATCCGTTGGATTATTTGACATCTGAACACTTCAAGCGTAAATATCTTTTTAACGAAAAGGGAAATTTGAAAACCAAAACCTGTCCCATGCTTTTTTTGTTAATAAGAATACAACAAGATATGAGGGAACCGCTAGAATTTCAATTGGATTTTGAGGATTCGGACAATGTTACCAAGTCCAACTTAAGTTGAACTTAGAATCTCTCTGACGATCCGTTGGATTATTTGACATCTGAACACTTCAAGCGTAAATATCTTTTTAACGAAAAGGGAAATTTGAAAACCAAAACCTGTCCCATGCTTTTTTTGTTAATAAGAATACAACAAGATATGAGGGAACCGCCAGAATTTCAATTGGATTTTGAGGATTCGGACAATGTTACTAAGTACAACTTAAGTTGAACTTAGAATCTCTGTGAAACGCCCCTGGTAACAAAAGTCTTCCACTCCTCCCAAAATTACTCCTTACTCTTGCTGGTAAAATTTTACAATTGATGACATAAATGGTACCCTGGGGTACCAAACGAATATCCGCCATTTTGTTTAATTATTTATTTATTTTTTAGGGCTGTACCAGGGTATAGCGTGCATACAATCGCGCGCTGCACTGCATACACAACGCAATACGGTTGTGCTTCGAGTGGACACAAGATGGCGCTACACAACGCGGTACCCCGGGGTACAACGGTACCCCGGGGTACCGCGTGTGTCATCATTTGCTCATATGATGTAAAGGCACGTTTCTCATTAGCTAAATTTTAAAAATGCATGTGTTTTCCCATGGCAGATTGAATTGAACTTGACTATACCAGATTGATTGGTAGCGGGGGAGGCTCTGACCGGGAAAGTTATCTGTTATATCGGGATGCAACAGAATATAAAGAGATTTGGAATGGCAAAATTGCCATGGATTAGGAGGGTTTTGTCATGAGCTTTTATTGAGCTTATTGTACAGGCATTGGGCAAACACTGTAAATAGAACACGCTGATCATGCATTTCTTGAAAGTTTTATTTCAGCGTGGAAAATAACCACATTGAAAGTACTCTTCATTCTATTTATCATTCTCATGAAGTAAGAGTGTTACTTGAATGATATTAAAAGTAAATGTAGTCTTAAGATTATCAGTATTCTTCATTTACGTTGATGTAAACGATGAATGTAAGAAGTTTATAATCAGTCTTGAAAACGATCAATATTGATCTAAAAAAATTGTTACGTCACTATGGAAACTTAACTTTGAAAGTACTCCTATAATCTATTAAACTATTATTCCGGTTGAGTAAAAGTATTACTCGCATTAATGAAGTGGTTGTAAAAGTTACCAGAAATGTTCATTCATGTGAGCCTTGATGTGGAAGGATAGATTTAGTAAAAAAAAGTATGGTTGTAAATGAGTTCACATGCTTTAAAACTCATCTTCTGTATATTATTAAACAACATTCTCCATGTAAAGAAAAACAGAAGTTGTGTTCATTGTTCATTGATTAATTGCATGTGTGTGTGTGTGTGTGTGTGTGTGTGTGTGTATGTGTGTATGTGTGTATGTGTGTGCGTGCGTGCGTGCGCAGAGTATCGCAGAGATGCCAACCAGTACGATTTTATCGTATTTAGTACGTTTTGTTGATAAAAATACGACGTTTTCTTAGCCAAAAACGGTCAGAAAATGGCAAAAACATCTCATAAACGTTGTGTTATGGACTGACTTTTTTTATTGATGCAAACATCCGTAGAGTATGTTTTGTCGTGAAAATCTGATTTTTCTCTCCAAAATCTGATTTTTTTGGATTTTCAGTCTGTTTTTATGTGTCAAGAGGTTGGCATCTCTGAGTATGTGAACGAGGATAAAATTGGAACACCCAACCTTGGCCTCACCTGTAAACATTAACCGTGCACGCATACAAAATTCAGGGGAAAAAAATAACATGCACCTTCAAATATAAACACACTGGCCCAAATTCTCATCAGTGGCTAAACTTGAGCCTGGCCTAAAAAGACAAAGACTACTAGTAACACTTTACACCAGTAGACCTATTGTCTCGTAACTATGGTCCCCGGAGATATTCTAATGGTTTCCTTTCATTATCAAATCAATCCCTTGAGAGCTGCTTATAAGCATCAGGACAATGGGCCATTTGAAATTCAGTCATAATGGTATAGCAGGTCACCAGTAATACAATGTCCAGGAAGATCCATTAGCTCTCGAGGGATTGACTTGATAATGAAAGGAAACTCCGGGGACCATAGTAACGAGACAAATAGGTCTACTGTTCAGTTGAGCCACTGATGAGAATTTGGGCCACTGTGTTGAAAGTCCCTCGACTGATTGTGCTTACAAGTATGTGTGTGGGTGCATTATAAGGGATTGGATTGGAAATCGACACCGCAACACTAGTGTTTCATATAGTGTCATACAGGTAAGCTTATACCCCAAATAGAGTAAAGCTATCTCTCAAGTAAGGCATTAATGCCCAAATAACAATTTTTCAAACTACACAAAGTATTTACTAAGCTGGACCACGACGGGTCAAAACAATTCACCTATTCCCGCACTATTACTTAAATGTGTAACACCCACCGGGATTTCTCCCTGCTCTTTACGAAAAAATAAGATGTGTTCTTTAGCGTGCATGAGGATTGGTTCTCCCATACACGGGACCGACGGTTTAAAGTCTTGCATTATAAGGGAAATAAAAGATTGGTTAATTAATTTGGACTTTATTCTTACAGCTTACATCGAGCATTAATGTAGCACAGAAGGAGGTATTTGGCTTTAATTATATTTGTCACAATCATACCTACACATGTAAATAAACAAACCTAGCATCAATGAAATCTACAAATGGACAAAAGAAAGACATTTCTTTTTATTCACATCACTTTATTGCATGTATACAAATTTTAAGAAAGGAAAGCAAATGATAGATTAGGCCATGTCATACCTTTACAATAGGATATGCAGGGCAGTACAATTACACAAAACAGAGAATCACAATGCAATATGGATACAAGCATACATATATAAAAAGAAATAGTTCTTTGGGCAAAGTGCTGCAGGGCCCCGTTTCATGAAAGGGTCTTGGCTAAGACTGTTTTCTTATCTTTTTATCTGGCGTGGCGCTATACAGATAATGCACGGTAGCGAGTTCATTCAGGGCCAAATAATGCACGATGTGCGAGAAGAGTCCCACTGAGGTCCGCAGAACCGAGTGCGGTATATCCCGGTGGCGATTTGAGCACAGAGTGCATTATTTCAGCCCACAAATGTTTTATACAACTTCCCCCTCCTACCGAGCTTCCCCCAAAAGCCAATGCAAAAATGATTGAATAAAGGCACTATTAAACACTTTAATTGAATTAAAGCACTATACCTGCACTCCGGCGAGTGCAGGTATAGTACGTTTTCTGCACTCCAATGCAAATGGATGCTACAGTGTAGTCCGCTGAATGTCACGTGACCCGATTTGAACCAATCAGATTACAGAACATTGTTGGAAGTTGTATAATAACTACTAAACAAAGCTTTTGAATCAACGCTTTGCCTTGAACGCACCGTAGCTATGCGTCAGATAGGATAACAACGGTAAGACCTTTCATGAAACGGGCCCCAGTATTGTACATAATAATAATCCTGAACACATAGCGGGCCGCCGCCGGTACGCCAACAGGACACCCACAGATGCACCGCCGGCTGCCGGGTGACATCTTAAAAATCAGCTGGTGGCCGGTGGGAGACCGCCCGGGAATCGGTGCATCATCACATGCTCTTTGAGATCCTAATTTCTAATGAATGCTTTTGAACACAAGTCACAAGCATAAGGTCTTTCACCAGTATGTATCATCACATGCTCTTTGAGGTCCTGATTTCTAATGAATGATTTTGAACACAAGTGTTTTTTTCAGGTCAAACTTTCTCTTAAATGCTTTTGAACACAAATCACAAGCATAAGGTCTTTCACCAGTATGTGTTAGACATAAGTGTCGACAAAAACTCAACATAATTAGCTGCATGTTATAAGCATATGATCATCTATTGTCTTTCATGATTAACAGAATGTTTCACCATATGGTCATCAAAGGAGACTTTACTTCTGTATGCCTTAGCGCATATGTGACATAGATGAGGTCTCTGAAGGGTGTGTGTCTTCTTATGTTGAATAAGTCCATTCTTGCTCTTGAATGCATTCAAACACAAGTCACAAGCATAAGGTCTTTCACCAGTGTGTCTTCATGTGTTTTTTAAGGACCCAAATTCTTGTGAATGTACTGAACACAAGTCACAACCATGTCTTTCACCAGTATGTGTCATCACATGCTCTTTGAGGTCCTGATTTCTAATGAATGCTTTTGAACACAAGTCACAAGCATAATGTCTTTCACCAGTGTGTCTTCATGTGTTTTTTAAGGACCCAAATTCTTGTGAATGTTTTTGAACACAAGTTACATGCATGTTTTTGTTTTTCATTTTTATTTGCTGAAGCCCTTCTAAATGTTAATATTTTTTAGATGATTTTAATGAAATGATGATAAAATAATGATGTCTTTTCATGATGATTTGGAAGCCCTGATATATCAAAATAAAATAATTGTTGGACATAAGTGTGTCGACAAAAACTCACCATAATTAGCTGCACGTTATAAGCGTATTAATTATATTATTTCATGATTAACAGAATGTTTCACGATATGGTCATCAAAGGAGGCTTTATTTCTGTATGCCTTAGTGCATATGTGACATAGATGAGGCCTCTGACTGGTGTGTGTCTTCTTATGTTGAGTAAGTCCATTCTTGCTCTTGTATGCTTTTGAACACAAGTCACAAGCATGAGGTCTTTCACCAGTATGTGTATACATGTGTGTTTTAAGAGTTCCTTTTCCCGTAAATGTTTTTGAACACAAATCACAAGCATGAGGCCTTTCACCAGTATGCATCTTCATGTGCAATTTGAGGTCCCAATTTCTCTTGAATGCTTTTGAACACAAGTCGCAACCATGAGGTTTTTCACCAGTAGGCCTATGTGTCTTCATGTGATCTTTAAGGTTCCACTTGCTCTTGAATGTTTTTTTAACACAAGTCAAAAGAATGATGTCTTTCACCAGGTATGTTTTTTCATGTGTGCAGTAAGGTGAGTCTTGTGTTTGAAAGCTTTAGAACACAAATCACAAGCATGAGACCTTTCACCAGTATGTGACTTCATGTGTACAGTAAGATTACTCCTATGTTTGAATGCTTTGAAACACAAGTTACATGCATGAGGTCTTTCACCAGTATGTGTTTTCATGTGTTCTTTAAGAATTCCCTTTTCCGTAAATGTTTTTGAACAGAGGTCACAAGCATGAGGTCTTTCACCAGTATGTGCCTTCATGTGACCTTTCAGGATCGACCTACTATTGAATGCTTTTGAACACAAGTCACAAGCATGAGGCCTTTCACCAGTATGCATCTTCATGTGCAATTTGAGGTCCCAATTTCTCTTGAATGCTTTTGAACACAAGTCACAAGCATGAGGCTTTTCACCAGTATGTATCATCATGTGTACTTTAAGGTCCCTCTTTCTCTTGAATGCTTTAGAACAAAAGTCACAAGCATGAGGTCTTTCACCAGTATGTGTTTTCATGTGTGTTTTAAGAATTGCTTTTCCCGTAAATGTTTTTGAACACAAATCACAAGCATGAGGCCTTTCACCAGTATGCATCTTCATGTGTTCTTTCAGGTTCCAATTTGTTTTGAATGCTTTTGAACACAAGTCACAAGCATGAGGTCTTTCACCAGTATGTATCATCATGTGTTTTTTAAGGTCCCAATTTCTCTTGAATGTTTTTGAACACAAGTCACAATCATGAGCAGTATGTATCTTCATGTGCACTTTGAGTTCCCAATTTTTCTTGAATGCTTTTGAACACAAGTCACAAGCATGAGGCTTTTCACCAGTATGTATCATCATGTGTTCTTTAAGGTCCCACTTTCTCTTGAATGTTTTTGAACACAAGTCACAAGCATGAGGTCTTTCACGAGTATGTGTTTTCATGTGTTGTTTAAGAATTCCTTTTCCCAAAAATGTTTTTGAACATAAATCACAAGCATGAGGCCTTTCACCAGTATGCATCTTCATGTGTACATTCAGGTTCCAATTTGTATTGAATGCTCTTGAACACAAGTCACAAGCATGAGGCTTTTCACCAGTATGTATCATCATGTGTACTTTTAGGTCCCCAATTCTGTTGCATGTTTTTGAACACAAGTTACATGAATATTTATTATCATTTTTTTTGTTCTTCTTCACGTGTAACTTTCTCTTTCTCCTAGCTTTCAAAACCGAATCACACTTAAGAATGTTTCCACTTGAATCAGTGGACAATCCATCGGCCTCAGATTCTTTGTTAATACTGTTTGGGTTGATCAGTCCTGAACCACTTGTTTTCAGATGCCATTGATTCAATCCTGGACTATCACTACTACTAGCGTGGTCTCCTGTTGGTGAATGGCAGTCCATACCGCTCAGAATGCTTGGTTGGTCTCCAGAACTATTCCCAGAGACAGTTGTGGAGTTAACATTGCGGAAAGGGTAACCTTCTGCAATATTCTGGGCATCTTTAGGGCCGTTTGGCATATCACCTCTTGCCAAGGAATCTCTTGAACTGTCCAACTTCTGGTCAGCGTTTCCTGTAGCAAAAGGAAAGAAGAGAAAAAAAGGAAAGCTATTGGTCCGGGTTTCTATGATTTGGGCTGGCTGAGCTCAAAACCAATATTTCTACTTTTTCATTTTCAAAATATGTATCACTAGTATGAATCCTAATATGGTCAGTTCATTCTTTGTCTTGAATTATTTTGCAAAAGTGACAAGCATGAGGCATTTGTTAGTAATCTAGCATTCCAGAGGGCAAATCTTCGCTTGATTTGGAGGGTCAGGAAAACAGTGCTTGTAGACCACAGCAGAATATTCCCTACTCCCTAGGGTTAGGGTTAGGGTTCGGAGGGTCAGGTAAACAGTGCTTGTAGACCACAGCAGCATATTTCCTACTCCCTACTTTTCCTCCCAAGGGTTAGGGTTAGGGTTTGGAGGGTCAGGTAAACAGTGCTTGTAGACCACAGCAGCATATTCCCTACTCCCTACTTCTCCTCGTACGATGATTACCTATTCCAAGTGTGCAGAGTTTCCTCCACACCATTGGTGTATCTCAGAAATGCTGGCATATAGGCTCAATAATGGGTTCACATCGTACCGCATCCTGTTGTAAAAGAATTCTTCCAAAGAAGACAATCCTTGACGTCTTGATAATCTTGAACGATAGAGGATTACTCAGCTCAGTGAATTCAACAGCTTTTCACCAGTAATATTCTATACTCTGATGAGCCAGTTTAGCTGAAGAAGTCCAGTTGCTTAGATTCAATTTTCAACTTCATAGACAGTCCTAACCGCTGCACGCATAATGTTGTTGATGAATGTCAGGAGCGAGATCGGGAAGTATGTCCCCACATTCTACAACCTGAACATGAAATGCATGAGTGGGCGATACAGCTCGGTATATTCTTTCTTCTTCTTCTTCTTCCTATATATTTTCAGTTTTTCAAGAATGTGTGAGTTTCCTAAAATCAATGTTCATATTGTTGAATTCGCAAATACACATGAATGACCTTGTTTTTTTTCTGACTTTATTTAGGGATACGCCGGCTGCTTCAAAACATTGCTTTGTTTGTACAATTATGAGCTCTTTGACTTCCTACACTTAGTTTTCCCCTACCTTGCAATGCAAATATTTGCCTAAGCCCTTCTAAATCTTAACATTTTTAGATGATTTTAATGAAATGATGTTAAAATAATTATGTCTTTTCATGATGATGTGGAAGCCCTGATATATCAAAATAAAATCATTGTTGGACATAAGTGTGTCGACAAAAACTCAACATAATTAGCTGCATGTTATAAGCATATCAACTATTCTCTTTCATGATTAACAGAATGTTTCACCATATGCTCATCAAGAGAGCGTTTACTTTTGTACACATTTGGGTATATGTGACATAGATGAGGTCTCTGAAGGGTGTGTGTCTTCTTATGTTGAGTAAGGCCATTCTTGCTCTTGAATGCATTTGAACACAAGTCACAAGCATGAGGTTCTATATGGTCACAGTTTCTTGTGAATGTTTTTTAACACAAGTCAAAAGAATGATGTCTTTCACCAGTATGTTTTTTCATGTGTGCAGTAAAGTGAGTCTTGTGTTTGAAAGCTTTAGAACACAAATCACAAGCATGAGGCTTTTCACCAGTATGCATTGTCATGTGCTCTTTGAGGTCCCAATTTCTCATGAATGCTTTTGAACACAAGTCACAAACATGAGGTCTTTCACCAGTATGTTTTTTCATGTGTTCTTTCAGGATTCCTTTTCCCTTGAATGTTTTTGAACACAAGTCACAAACATGAGGTCTTCCACCAGTATGTGTTTTCATGTGTGCTTTAAGAATTCCTTTTCCTGTAAATGATTTTGAACACAAATCACAAGCATGAGGCCTTTCACCAGTATGCAACTTCATGTGTTCTTTCAGGATCCAATTTGTTTTGAATGCTTTTGAACACAAGTCACAAGCATGAGGTCTTTCACCAGTATGTATCATCATGTGTTTTTTAAGGCCCCACTTTCTCTTGAATGTTTTTGAACACAAGTCACAAACATGAGCAGTATGTATCTTCATGTGCACTTTGAGTTCCCAATTTGTTTTGAATGCTTTTGAACACAAGTCACACGCATGAGGCTTTTCACCAGTATGTATCATCATGTGTTCTTTAAGGTCCCACTTTCTCTTGAATGTTTTTGAACACAAGTCACAAGCATGAGGTCTTTCACGAGTATGTGTTTTCATGTGTTGTTTAAGAATTCCTTTTCCCAAAAATGTTTTTGAACATAAATCACAAGCATGAGGCCTTTCACCAGTATGCATCTTCATGTGTACCTTTAGGTTCCAATTTGTATTGAATGCTCTTGAACACAAGTCACAAGCATGAGGCTTTTCACCAGTATGTATCATCATGTGTACTTTAAGGTCTCCAATTCTCTTGAATGTTTTTGAACACAAGTTACATGAATATGTAACAGAATGTTTCATCATATGGTTATCAAAGGAGGCTTTATTTCTGTATGCCTTAGCGCATATGTGACATAGATGAGGCCTCTGAAGGGTGTGTGTCTTCTTATGTTGAGTAAGTCCATTCTTGCTATTGTATGCTTTTGAACACAAGTCACAAGCGAAATGTCTTTCACCAGTATGTGACTTTATGTGTTTTTTAAGGACCCAAATTCTTGTGAATGTTTTTGAACACAAGTCACAAGTATGAGACCTTTCACCAGTATGTATCATCATGTGCTTTTTAAGGGCCTTATTTCCAATAAATACTTTAGGACACAAGTCACAAGCATAAGGTTTTTCACTAATATGTGTCTTCATGTGTTTTTTAAGAATTCCTTTTCCCAAAAATGTTTTTGAACACAAATCACAAGCATGAGGCCTTTCACCGGTATGCATCTTCATGTGCAATTTGAGGTCCCAATTTCTCTTGAATGCTTTTGAACACAAGTCACAAACATGAGGTCTTTCACCAGTATGTTTTTTCATGTGTTCTTTCAGGATTCCTTTTCCCTTGAATGTTTTTGAACACAAGTCACAAACATGAGGTCTTCCACCAGTATGTGTTTTCATGTGTGCTTTAAGAATTCCTTTTCCTGTAAATGATTTTGAACACAAATCACAAGCATGAGGCCTTTCACCAGTATGCAACTTCATGTGTTCTTTCAGGATCCAATTTGTTTTGAATGCTTTTGAACACAAGTCACAAGCATAAGGTCTTTCACCAGTATGTATCATCATGTGTTTTTTAAGGCTCCACTTTCTCTTGAATGTTTTTGAACACAAGTCACAAACATGAGCAGTATGTATCTTCATGTGCACTTTGAGTTCCCAATTTTTCTTGAATGCTTTTGAACACAAGTCACAAGCATGAGGCTTTTCACCAGTATGTATCATCATGTGTTCTTTAAGGTCCCACTTTCTCTTGAATGTTTTTGAACACAAGTCACAAGCATGAGGTCTTTCACGAGTATGTGTTTTCATGTGTTGTTTAAGAATTCCTTTTCCCAAAAATGTTTTTGAACATAAATCACAAGCATGAGGCCTTTCACCAGTATGCATCTTCATGTGTACCTTTAGGTTCCAATTTGTATTGAATGCTCTTGAACACAAGTCACAAGCATGAGGCTTTTCACCAGTATGTATCATCATGTGTACTTTAAGGTCTCCAATTCTCTTGAATGTTTTTGAACACAAGTTACATGAATATGTAACAGAATGTTTCATCATATGGTTATCAAAGAAGGCTTTATTTCTGTATGCCTTAGCGCATATGTGACATAGATGAGGCCTCTGAAGGGTGTGTGTCTTCTTATGTTGAGTAAGTCCATTCTTGCTATTGTATGCTTTTGAACACAAGTCACAAGCGAAATGTCTTTCACCAGTATGTGACTTTATGTGTTTTTTAAGGACCCAAATTCTTGTGAATGTTTTTGAACACAAGTCACAAGTATGAGACCTTTCACCAGTATGTATCATCATGTGCTTTTTAAGGGCCTTATTTCCAATAAATACTTTAGGACACAAGTCACAAGCATAAGGTTTTTCACTAATATGTGTCTTCATGTGTTTTTTAAGAATTCCTTTTCCCAAAAATGTTTTTGAACACAAATCACAAGCATGAGGCCTTTCACCGGTATGCATCTTCATGTGCAATTTGAGGTCCCAATTTCTCTTGAATGCTTTTGAACACAAGTCACAAACATGAGGTCTTTCACCAGTATGTTTTTTCATGTGTTCTTTCAGGATTCCTTTTCCCTTGAATGTTTTTGAACACAAGTCACAAACATGAGGTCTTCCACCAGTATGTGTTTTCATGTGTGCTTTAAGAATTCCTTTTCCTGTAAATGATTTTGAACACAAATCACAAGCATGAGGCCTTTCACCAGTATGCAACTTCATGTGTTCTTTCAGGATCCAATTTGTTTTGAATGCTTTTGAACACAAGTCACAAGCATAAGGTCTTTCACCAGTATGTATCATCATGTGTTTTTTAAGGCTCCACTTTCTCTTGAATGTTTTTGAACACAAGTCACAAACATGAGCAGTATGTATCTTCATGTGCACTTTGAGTTCCCAATTTTTCTTGAATGCTTTTGAACACAAGTCACAAGCATGAGGCTTTTCACCAGTATGTATCATCATGTGTTCTTTAAGGTCCCACTTTCTCTTGAATGTTTTTGAACACAAGTCACAAGCATGAGGTCTTTCACGAGTATGTGTTTTCATGTGTTGTTTAAGAATTCCTTTTCCCAAAAATGTTTTTGAACATAAATCACAAGCATGAGGCCTTTCACCAGTATGCATCTTCATGTGTACCTTCAGGTTCCAATTTGTGTTGAATGCTCTTGAACACAAGTCACAAGCATGAGGCTTTTCACCAGTATGTATCATCATGTGTACTTTAAGGTCCCCAATTCTGTTGCATGTTTTTGAACACAAGTTACATAAATATTTGTTATCATTTTTTTTGTTCTTCTTCACGTGTAACTTTCTCTTTCTCCTAGCTTTCAAAACCGAATCACACTTAAGAATGTTTCCACTTGAATCAGTGGACAATCCATCGGCCTCAGATTCTTTGTTAATACTGCTTGGGTTGATCAGTCCTGAACCACTTGTTTTCAGATGCCATTGATTCAATCCTGGACTATCACTACTACTAGCGTGGTCTCCTGTTGGTGAATGGCAGTCCATACCGCTCAGAATGCTTGGTTGGTCTCCAGAACTATTCTCAGAGTCAGTTGTGGAGTTAACATTGCGGAAACGGTAACCTTCTGCAATATTTTGGGCATCTTTAGGGCCGTTTGGCATATCACCGCTTGCCAAGGAATCTCTTGAACTGTCCAACTTCTGGTCAGCGTTTCCTGTAGCAAAAGGAAAGAAGAAAAAAAAGGAAAGCTATTGGTCCGGGTTTCTATGATTTGGGCTGGCTGAGCTCAAAACCAATATTTCTACTTTTTAATTTTCAAAATATGTATCACTAGTATGAATCCTAATATGGTCAGTTCATTCTTTGTCTTGAATGATTTTGCAAAAGTGACAAGCATGAGGCATTTGTTAGTAATCTAGCATTCCAGAGGGCAAATCTTTGCTTGATTTGGAGGGTCAGGAAAACAGTGCTTGTAGACCACAGCAGCATATTTCCTACTCCCTACTTTTCCTCCCAAGGGTTAGGGTTAGGGTTTGGAGGGTCAGGTAAACAGTGCTTGTAGACCACAGCAGCATATTCCCTACTCCCTACTTCTCCTCGTACGATGATTACCTATTCCAAGTGTGCAGAGTTCCTCCACACCATTGGTGTATCTCAGAAATGCTGGCATAAAGGCTCAATAATGGGTTCACATCGTACCGCATCCTGTTGTAAAAGAATTCTTCCAAAGAAGACAATCCTTGACGTCTTGAACAATAGAGGATTACTCAGCTCAGTGAATTCAACAGCTTTTCACCAGTAATATTCTATACTCTGATGAGCCAGTTTAGCTGAAGAAGTCCAGTTGCTTAGATTCAATTTTCAACTTCATAGACAGTCAACCGCTGCACGCATAATGTTGTTGATGAATGTCAGGAGCGAGATCGGGAAGTATGTCCCCACATTCTACAACCTGAACATGAAATGCATGATTGGGCGATACAGCTCGGTATATTCTTTCTTCTTCTTCTTCTTCCTATATATTTTCAGTTTTTCAAGAATGTGTGAGTTTCCTAAAATCAATGTTCATATTGTTGAATTCACAAATACACATGAATGACCTTGTTTTTTTTCTGACTTTCTTTAGGGATACGCCGGCTGCTTCAAAAGATTGCTTTGTTTGTACAATTATGAGCTCTTTGACTTCCTACACTTAGTTTTCCCCTACCTTGCAATGCAATTATTTGCTGAAGCCCTTCTAAATCTTAAAATTTTTAGATGATTTTAATGAAATGATGATAAAATAATTATGTCTTTTCATGATGATGTGGAAGCCCTGATATATCAAAATAAAATAATTGTTGAACCTAAGTGTGTCGACAAAAACTCAACATAATTAGCTGCATGTTATAAGCATATCAACTATTCTCTTTCATGATTAACAGAATGTTTCACCATATGCTCATCAAGAGAGCGTTTACTTTTGTACACATTTGGGTATATGTGAAATAGATGAGGTCTCTGAAGGGTGTGTGTCTTCTTATGTTGAGTAAGGCCATTCTTGCTCTTGAATGCATTTGAACACAAGTCACAAGCATGAGGTTCTATATGGTCACAGTTTCTTGTGAATGTTTTTTAACACAAGTCAAAAGAATGATGTCTTTCACCAGTATGTTTTTTCATGTGTGCAGTAAAGTGAGTCTTGTGTTTGAAAGCTTTAGAACACAAATCACAAGCATGAGGCTTTTCACCAGTATGCATTGTCATGTGCTCTTTGAGGTCCCAATTTCTCATGAATGCTTTTGAACACAAGTCACAAACATGAGGTCTTTCACCAGTATGTTTTTTCATGTGTTCTTTCAGGATTCCTTTTCCCTTGAATGTTTTTGAACACAAGTCACAAACATGAGGTCTTCCACCAGTATGTGTTTTCATGTGTGCTTTAAGAATTCCTTTTCCTGTAAATGATTTTGAACACAAATCACAAGCATGAGGCCTTTCACCAGTATGCAACTTCATGTGTTCTTTCAGGATCCAATTTGTTTTGAATGCTTTTGAACACAAGTCACAAGCATGAGGTCTTTCACCAGTATGTATCATCATGTGTTTTTTAAGGCCCCACTTTCTCTTGAATGTTTTTGAACACAAGTCACAAACATGAGCAGTATGTATCTTCATGTGCACTTTGAGTTCCCAATTTGTTTTGAATGCTTTTGAACACAAGTCACACGCATGAGGCTTTTCACCAGTATGTATCATCATGTGTTCTTTAAGGTCCCACTTTCTCTTGAATGTTTTTGAACACAAGTCACAAGCATGAGGTCTTTCACGAGTATGTGTTTTCATGTGTTGTTTAAGAATTCCTTTTCCCAAAAATGTTTTTGAACATAAATCACAAGCATGAGGCCTTTCACCAGTATGCATCTTCATGTGTACCTTTAGGTTCCAATTTGTATTGAATGCTCTTGAACACAAGTCACAAGCATGAGGCTTTTCACCAGTATGTATCATCATGTGTACTTTAAGGTCTCCAATTCTCTTGAATGTTTTTGAACACAAGTTACATGAATATGTAACAGAATGTTTCATCATATGGTTATCAAAGGAGGCTTTATTTCTGTATGCCTTAGCGCATATGTGACATAGATGAGGCCTCTGAAGGGTGTGTGTCTTCTTATGTTGAGTAAGTCCATTCTTGCTATTGTATGCTTTTGAACACAAGTCACAAGCGAAATGTCTTTCACCAGTATGTGACTTTATGTGTTTTTTAAGGACCCAAATTCTTGTGAATGTTTTTGAACACAAGTCACAAGTATGAGACCTTTCACCAGTATGTATCATCATGTGCTTTTTAAGGGCCTTATTTCCAATAAATACTTTAGGACACAAGTCACAAGCATAAGGTTTTTCACTAATATGTGTCTTCATGTGTTTTTTAAGAATTCCTTTTCCCAAAAATGTTTTTGAACACAAATCACAAGCATGAGGCCTTTCACCGGTATGCATCTTCATGTGCAATTTGAGGTCCCAATTTCTCTTGAATGCTTTTGAACACAAGTCACAAACATGAGGTCTTTCACCAGTATGTTTTTTCATGTGTTCTTTCAGGATTCCTTTTCCCTTGAATGTTTTTGAACACAAGTCACAAACATGAGGTCTTCCACCAGTATGTGTTTTCATGTGTGCTTTAAGAATTCCTTTTCCTGTAAATGATTTTGAACACAAATCACAAGCATGAGGCCTTTCACCAGTATGCAACTTCATGTGTTCTTTCAGGATCCAATTTGTTTTGAATGCTTTTGAACACAAGTCACAAGCATAAGGTCTTTCACCAGTATGTATCATCATGTGTTTTTTAAGGCTCCACTTTCTCTTGAATGTTTTTGAACACAAGTCACAAACATGAGCAGTATGTATCTTCATGTGCACTTTGAGTTCCCAATTTTTCTTGAATGCTTTTGAACACAAGTCACAAGCATGAGGCTTTTCACCAGTATGTATCATCATGTGTTCTTTAAGGTCCCACTTTCTCTTGAATGTTTTTGAACACAAGTCACAAGCATGAGGTCTTTCACGAGTATGTGTTTTCATGTGTTGTTTAAGAATTCCTTTTCCCAAAAATGTTTTTGAACATGAATCACAAGCATGAGGCCTTTCACCAGTATGCATCTTCATGTGTACCTTTAGGTTCCAATTTGTATTGAATGCTCTTGAACACAAGTCACAAGCATGAGGCTTTTCACCAGTATGTATCATCATGTGTACTTTAAGGTCTCCAATTCTCTTGAATGTTTTTGAACACAAGTTACATGAATATGTAACAGAATGTTTCATCATATGGTTATCAAAGAAGGCTTTATTTCTGTATGCCTTAGCGCATATGTGACATAGATGAGGCCTCTGAAGGGTGTGTGTCTTCTTATGTTGAGTAAGTCCATTCTTGCTATTGTATGCTTTTGAACACAAGTCACAAGCGAAATGTCTTTCACCAGTATGTGACTTTATGTGTTTTTTAAGGACCCAAATTCTTGTGAATGTTTTTGAACACAAGTCACAAGTATGAGACCTTTCACCAGTATGTATCATCATGTGCTTTTTAAGGGCCTTATTTCCAATAAATACTTTAGGACACAAGTCACAAGCATAAGGTTTTTCACTAATATGTGTCTTCATGTGTTTTTTAAGAATTCCTTTTCCCAAAAATGTTTTTGAACACAAATCACAAGCATGAGGCCTTTCACCGGTATGCATCTTCATGTGCAATTTGAGGTCCCAATTTCTCTTGAATGCTTTTGAACACAAGTCACAAACATGAGGTCTTTCACCAGTATGTTTTTTCATGTGTTCTTTCAGGATTCCTTTTCCCTTGAATGTTTTTGAACACAAGTCACAAACATGAGGTCTTCCACCAGTATGTGTTTTCATGTGTGCTTTAAGAATTCCTTTTCCTGTAAATGATTTTGAACACAAATCACAAGCATGAGGCCTTTCACCAGTATGCAACTTCATGTGTTCTTTCAGGATCCAATTTGTTTTGAATGCTTTTGAACACAAGTCACAAGCATAAGGTCTTTCACCAGTATGTATCATCATGTGTTTTTTAAGGCTCCACTTTCTCTTGAATGTTTTTGAACACAAGTCACAAACATGAGCAGTATGTATCTTCATGTGCACTTTGAGTTCCCAATTTTTCTTGAATGCTTTTGAACACAAGTCACAAGCATGAGGCTTTTCACCAGTATGTATCATCATGTGTTCTTTAAGGTCCCACTTTCTCTTGAATGTTTTTGAACACAAGTCACAAGCATGAGGTCTTTCACGAGTATGTGTTTTCATGTGTTGTTTAAGAATTCCTTTTCCCAAAAATGTTTTTGAACATAAATCACAAGCATGAGGCCTTTCACCAGTATGCATCTTCATGTGTACCTTCAGGTTCCAATTTGTGTTGAATGCTCTTGAACACAAGTCACAAGCATGAGGCTTTTCACCAGTATGTATCATCATGTGTACTTTAAGGTCCCCAATTCTGTTGCATGTTTTTGAACACAAGTTACATAAATATTTGTTATCATTTTTTTTGTTCTTCTTCACGTGTAACTTTCTCTTTCTCCTAGCTTTCAAAACCGAATCACACTTAAGAATGTTTCCACTTGAATCAGTGGACAATCCATCGGCCTCAGATTCTTTGTTAATACTGCTTGGGTTGATCAGTCCTGAACCACTTGTTTTCAGATGCCATTGATTCAATCCTGGACTATCACTACTACTAGCGTGGTCTCCTGTTGGTGAATGGCAGTCCATACCGCTCAGAATGCTTGGTTGGTCTCCAGAACTATTCTCAGAGTCAGTTGTGGAGTTAACATTGCGGAAACGGTAACCTTCTGCAATATTTTGGGCATCTTTAGGGCCGTTTGGCATATCACCGCTTGCCAAGGAATCTCTTGAACTGTCCAACTTCTGGTCAGCGTTTCCTGTAGCAAAAGGAAAGAAGAAAAAAAAGGAAAGCTATTGGTCCGGGTTTCTATGATTTGGGCTGGCTGAGCTCAAAACCAATATTTCTACTTTTTAATTTTCAAAATATGTATCACTAGTATGAATCCTAATATGGTCAGTTCATTCTTTGTCTTGAATGATTTTGCAAAAGTGACAAGCATGAGGCATTTGTTAGTAATCTAGCATTCCAGAGGGCAAATCTTTGCTTGATTTGGAGGGTCAGGAAAACAGTGCTTGTAGACCACAGCAGCATATTTCCTACTCCCTACTTTTCCTCCCAAGGGTTAGGGTTAGGGTTTGGAGGGTCAGGTAAACAGTGCTTGTAGACCACAGCAGCATATTCCCTACTCCCTACTTCTCCTCGTACGATGATTACCTATTCCAAGTGTGCAGAGTTCCTCCACACCATTGGTGTATCTCAGAAATGCTGGCATAAAGGCTCAATAATGGGTTCACATCGTACCGCATCCTGTTGTAAAAGAATTCTTCCAAAGAAGACAATCCTTGACGTCTTGAACAATAGAGGATTACTCAGCTCAGTGAATTCAACAGCTTTTCACCAGTAATATTCTATACTCTGATGAGCCAGTTTAGCTGAAGAAGTCCAGTTGCTTAGATTCAATTTTCAACTTCATAGACAGTCAACCGCTGCACGCATAATGTTGTTGATGAATGTCAGGAGCGAGATCGGGAAGTATGTCCCCACATTCTACAACCTGAACATGAAATGCATGATTGGGCGATACAGCTCGGTATATTCTTTCTTCTTCTTCTTCTTCCTATATATTTTCAGTTTTTCAAGAATGTGTGAGTTTCCTAAAATCAATGTTCATATTGTTGAATTCACAAATACACATGAATGACCTTGTTTTTTTTCTGACTTTCTTTAGGGATACGCCGGCTGCTTCAAAAGATTGCTTTGTTTGTACAATTATGAGCTCTTTGACTTCCTACACTTAGTTTTCCCCTACCTTGCAATGCAATTATTTGCTGAAGCCCTTCTAAATCTTAAAATTTTTAGATGATTTTAATGAAATGATGATAAAATAATTATGTCTTTTCATGATGATGTGGAAGCCCTGATATATCAAAATAAAATAATTGTTGAACCTAAGTGTGTCGACAAAAACTCAACATAATTAGCTGCATGTTATAAGCATATCAACTATTCTCTTTCATGATTAACAGAATGTTTCACCATATGCTCATCAAGAGAGCGTTTACTTTTGTACACATTTGGGTATATGTGAAATAGATGAGGTCTCTGAAGGGTGTGTGTCTTCTTATGTTGAGTAAGGCCATTCTTGCTCTTGAATGCATTTGAACACAAGTCACAAGCATGAGGTTCTATATGGTCACAGTTTCTTGTGAATGTTTTTTAACACAAGTCAAAAGAATGATGTCTTTCACCAGTATGTTTTTTCATGTGTGCAGTAAAGTGAGTCTTGTGTTTGAAAGCTTTAGAACACAAATCACAAGCATGAGGCTTTTCACCAGTATGCATCTTCATGTGCTCGTTG
Source organism: Echinarachnius parma (assembly GCA_037951105.1). NCBI lineage: Eukaryota > Metazoa > Echinodermata > Echinoidea > Clypeasteroida > Echinarachniidae > Echinarachnius > Echinarachnius parma. The sequence continues at coordinate 81,960 of JBAMJV010006221.1, forward strand.
AGGTCCCAATTTCTCTTGAATGCTTTTGAACACAAGTCACAAACATGAGGTCTTTCACCAGTATGTTTCTTCATGTGTTCTTTCAGGATTCCTTTTCCCTTGAATGTTTTTGAACACAAGTCACAAACATGAGGTCTTTCACCAGTATGTGTCTTCATGTGCCTGTTAAGGGCCCCAATTCTCTTGAATGTTTTTGAACACAAGTCACAACCATGAGGTTTTTCACCAGTATGTGTCATCATGTGATCTTTCAGGAACGACCTGCTCTTGAATGCTTTTGAACACAAGTCACAAGCATGAGGTTTTTCACCAGTATGTATCATCATGTGTCCTTTAAGGTCCCCAATTCTCTTGAATGTTTTGGAACACAAGTCACAAGCATGAGGTTTTTCACCAGTATGTATCATCATGTGTCCTTTAAGGTCCCCAATTCTCTTGAATGTTTTGGAACACAAGTCACAAGCATGAGGTCTTTCACCAGTATGCTTCTGAATGTGTTCTGTAAGGTTACAGTATCTCATGAATGTTTTTGAACACAAGTCACAAGCATAAGGTTTTTCACCAGTATGTATCATCATGTGTCGTTTAAGGTCCCCAATTCTCTTGAATGTTTTGGAACACAAGTCACAAGCATGAGGTCTTTCACCAGTATGCGTCTTCATGTGTACAATTAGATTACACTTGTGAATAAATGCTTTTAAACACATGTTACATGCATGATGTCTTTCACCAGTATGTGTCCTCATGTGTACAGTAAGATTACTCCTTTGTTTGAATGCTTTGGAACACAAGTTACATGCATGAGGTCTTTCAGCAGTATGTGTCTTCATGTGATTTTTCAAGATTCCTTTTTCCGTGAATGTTTTTGAACAGAGGTCACAAGCATGAGGTCTTTCGCCAGTATGTGTCTTCATGTGCACTTTGAGGTCGCAATTTCTCATGAATGCTTTTGAACACAAGACACAAGCATGAGGTCTTTCACCAGAATGTGTTTTCATGTGTTGTTTAAGAATTCTTTTTCCCGTGAATGTTTTTGAACAGAGGTCACAAGCATAAGGTCTTTCACCAGTATGTGTCCTCATGTGTGCAATAAAGTGAGTCTTATGTTTGAATGCTTTTGAACAGAGGTCACAAGCATGAGGCCTTTCGCCAGTATGTGCCTTGATGTGTCTGGTAAGGTCCCCAATTCTAATGAATGCTTTTGAACACAAGTCACAAACATGAGGTCTTTCATCAGTATGTGTCTTCATGTGTTTTTTCAGGATTCCTTTTCCCTTGAATGTCTTTACACACAAGTCACAAGAATGAGACCTTTTGCCAGTATGTATCATCATGTGGTCTTTAAGGTCACCCTTTCTCTTGAATGTTTTTGAACACAAGTCACAAGCATGAGGTCTTTCACCAGTATGTGTTTTCATGTGTGTTTTAAGAATTCCTTTTCCCGTAAATGTTTTTAAACACAAATCACAAGCATGAGGCCTTTCACCAGTATGCATCTTCATGTGTTCTTTCAGGTTCCAATTTGTTTTGAATGCTTTTGAACACAAGTTACATGCATGTTTTTTATCAGTTTTTTTGCTCTTCTTCACATGTAGCTTACTCTCCCTCCTAGCTTTCAAAATTGAATCACGCTTAAGAATGTTTCCACTTGATTGAGTGGGCAATCCATCGGCCTCTGATTCTTTGTTAATGCTGTGTGGGTTGATCAGTCCTGAACCACTTGTATTCAGATGCCATTGATCCAATCCTGGACTATCACTACTAGCATGGTCTCCTCTTGGTGAATGGCAGTCCATACCGCTCAGAATGCTTGGTTGGTCTGCAGAACTATTCCCAGAGACAGTTGTGGAGTTAACAGTGCTGAAAGGGAAACCTTCTGCAATATTCTGGGTATCTTTAGGGCTGTTGGGCATATCACCTCTTGCCAAGGAATCTCTTGAACCGTCCAACTTCTGGTCAGCGTTTCCTGTAGCGAAAGGAAAGAAAACAAGAAGGAATCAGTAAGCTATTGGTCTGAGTTTCTATGATTTGGGCTGGCTGAGGTCAAAATCAATATTTCTACTTTTTCATTTTCAAAATATGTATCACTAGTATGAATCCCAATATGGTCAGTTCATTCTTTGTCTTGAATGATTTTGCCAAAGTGACAAGCATGAGGCATTTGTTAGTAATCTAGCATTCCAGAGGGCAAATCTTTGATTCTATAGATGTCCCTCTCGCAAACGAAGGAAAATGTTAATTAGCATTGGCACCTAGCCAAACGTGATTGGCTGCAGCATTATGACATCGTAGCGATCGTACACAAAATGGTTCAGCGCTCGCAGCATGCTCATGAAAAATGATTGACATGCGCTGCGAACCGGCGATTTTTTCCACATCCATTTTCCAATGAATCGTCTTGACCTTGTTTTGGACAGGGGCATGAATATCACTGCTTGGTATATAGCGCACGTTGAGTGGTCTCAGTGCAATTGGTGTAGGCAACTTCAAAACAGGTCAAGAATCTTGACTACAGAAATGCAGGCGTAAGGGCTCCATTATGGGTTCACATTGTACTGAATCCTGTTAGATGAAACATAATTCTCCCTCAGAAGACAGTCCTTTAAGGCCCGGTCACATATAAACAGAAAGCGGAAACGAATGCCCAACGAATAGAAAATTTGCGAAACGAAATTATCCGGTGATGAAAGTCGTCTCCGTTGCTTCATGTACAAAACATAGAACAACGTACATCACCGGACAAGGAACAGACAAGAAACGTATACGAACAGAGACAAACGGATTGACAATTTTGCTGTTCGTTTGCCATAAGTTTTGGCAATCCGGTCAGATGTGACCGGGCTATTACCAGATGCAAGCTAAGCATATATATCTCCCAGTTTACCGACTGCCTTTTTCAAATCTGAAGATTCTTGCAGTTTTTTTCGGTTGTGATATGCAGTGTTACTAGTCAACCGGGTTAGCACCCTACTCTTTTTGAGAAGTAGACTAGGTTCTAAGACTGGTATAGCTGGTCCTTCGCGTACATGAGGTGGGACTGTCTCATGCATGAGACCTCAATTTATCATCCTATCCGATTGACAGAGCATTTTCCGTGCATCCTTTTCATGCGTAGGAAGCACTGGGGAGGCCGGTAACACACAACGAGAGTTAGCTCGATGGTTGGGTTTGAACCGAGGATAAATGTCAGGACCTGGATTGGGATGTATGTCCTTACATTCTACAAGCTGAACATGAAAAGTATGAGTGGGTGATGCAAACCTGGTAGTAGCGTATTCTTCTTCTTCTAGCTATATATTTTCAGTTGATCACGAATGTGCTGATTTTATAATATCGAATTTCATATTGTTGAAATCGCTAATACAAGTTTATGACCTTGGATATGTCAGCTGTTTCCAAATATAATTTTTTTTAAATTTAAACATTGCTTTGTTTTCAAAATTAGGAGCTCTTTGAATTCCTACACTAAGTTTTTCCCTACCTTGCAATAAAGTTATTTGTTGAAGCCCTTCTAAATCTTAACATTTCTAGATGTTTTGAATGAAATGTTGATAAAATAATGATGTCTTTTCATGATGATGTGGAAGCCCTGATATATCAAAATAAAATAATTGTTGGACATAAGTGTGTTGACAAAAACTCAACATAATTAGCTGCATGTTATAAGCATATCAACTATTGTCTTTCATGATTACAAGAATGTATCACCATATGCTCATCACGGGAGCGTTTATTTTTGTACGCATTTGGGCATATGTGACATAGATGAGTTCTCTAACTGGTGTGTGTCTTATAATGTCGAGTTAGTCCATACTTGATCTTGAATGCTTTTGAACACAAGTCACAAGCATAAGGTCTTTCACCAGTATGTTTTTCATGTTTTCTTTAAGGATTCCTTTCCCCATGATTGTTTTGAACACAAGTCACAAGCATGAGGTTCTGTTCGGTCACAGTTTGTTGTGAATGTTTTTTTAACACAAGTCAAAAGAATGATGACTTTCACCAGTATGTTTAATCATGTGTGCAATAAACTGAGTCTTGTGTTCGAAAGTTTTAGAACACAAATCACAAGCATGAGGCTTTTCATCAGTATGCATCTTCATGTGCTCTTTGAGGTCCCAATTTTTAATGAATGCTTTTGAACACAAGTCACAAACATGAGGTCTTTCACCAGTATGTTTCTTCATGTGTTCTTTCAGGATTCCTTTTCTCTTGAATGTTTTTGAACACAAGTCACAACCATGAGGTCTTTCACCAGTATGTGTCTTCATGTGATCGTTCAGGATCCACTTGCTCTTGAATGCTTTTGAACACAAATCACAAACATGAGGTCTTTCACCAGTATGTGTCTTCATGTGCCTGTTAAGGTCCCCAATTCTCTTGAATGTTTTTGAACACAAGTCACAACCATGAGGTCTTTCACCAGTATGTGTCTTCATGTGATCTTTAAGGTTCCAATTTCTCTTGAATGTTTTTGAACACAAGTTACATGAATAGTTTTCATCAGTTTTGTTGCTCTTCTTCACATGTAGCTTACCATCCCTCCTAGCTTTCAAAATTGAATCACACGTAAGAATGTTTCCACTTGAATGAGTGGACAATCCATCAGCCTCAGATTCTTTGTTAATGCTGTGTGGGTTGATCAATCCTGAACCACTTGCATTCAGAAGCCACTGATCCAATCTTGGACTATCACTACTACTAGCATGGTCTCCTCTCGGTGAATGGCAGTCCATACTGCACAGAATGCTTGGTTGCTCCTCATTTCTTTCACCAGCAATGTCTTGATGGTCTGCAATCTCTGAATTGATGGAAGTGTTACCTTGTGCATCAATCCGAGCATGTTTAGCATTGGTTAGCTGCACACCATGTCTTTGCAACAGATCTCTTGACATGTCCATATGCCGGTCAGGGTTTGCTGCAGCAAAAGAGAAGATATGATTGGCCTAAATCATGATGAATATTTGTGACCTCACACCACAAAAGGACCGCTGTGGTAGTTTCTCTTTAATTAGCTGAAATACTAAAAAATTTGTTAAAAATATCAGATTTCAGATTTGGTATTTGCTGAGAGAGCTCATCTCAGTCTAAGAGTCAGAAATCATGATATCTTGTTGAATAAATATTATGGGATTACAGTGCTTGATTGGAACCTGGTTTTTAAGCCGGCCAGTGTCCTACAATATTTAAAATTACTGAAGCCATGTTCCAAATCATTGGCCCTCATTATAAATATGCAAAATCACATATAATTATATGACATCATTTTAAAGGGAAGGATGTCTATTTTAACCTCATGTGAAAATCAGCAAACCCAGCTTTCCCAACTTATAGGTAAGTTCACATTTGTATGTCAATATCTTGACTCGCTGATGTCACTGCATGTATTTTAGAAGGAGAAAAACACAAACATCGATCTTCATATATGTTCAACGTAACGATTTCATAGTCATACCTCAAAACTTAATTGTAGGTAGGGCTGTAGTGAAACTTTTTTTTTTAAACTGGTTATTGTCGTTGGTAAACTGTGTGATAATTTGGATAACTGTTCAATCTTTTGTCAGGATTTTGTCCCTTTTAAAGTTGCATCCAAGCACATTTTCAGAGATGAACATGCAGGTGTCGTTGTGACTTTGTGCTATTCTGCTTTAATCATTGAAGAAATCTGGCTGCTAAAATGTATTTCTATCCATCAAACCTTAGTGATGATGACAAAATGAAATTGACACTGACTAGTAAACTTCAGTATAACTTTGAAAAAGCAATATTCTTGGTGTATCTTAACATACATATTCCACGGCACCGATGGGTTACCTAAATCATGAAATTGTAAGGGATAACCGTCAAAATGTTTACAAAATTTACAGAACAGATAAGCGTCTCTCTACAGCACTAATTGTGGGTTAATATACACAGGGCTCAACACTAGTACTTGCCCTATTGCCTGGGGCAAGTGCAAATTGATATCGGGCAAGTTAATTTTTTAGTAAATACGAGAGAATAATGTAATTCCTTAGGGTTAAATCTCATCTAAAAGTAAGCGGGTTTACAAGTAGACTTTCTGTTTGGGCAAGTCAAATTTGAAAAGTTATGATTTTACTTGTCCGAACAGGTCAGTAAGGAAAAAAGGTTAGTGTATACGTTACCTCCAGATTGATCGCCTTCCTCTCCCTTGATGCAGACAGGCCTCGGGCTTCCTCCTCGGTCTGGGATCGTGTGTCGGGATTCAACGCTGCCCACATGGTCTTGGCCTAAAGAAGCGACACATGTACAGTGAAACCTTGTTATAATGAGCACCACGGGCCCATTGAATTTACCTTGTTACAACAGATATCTCGGGGATGTATCAAGGCTTAAAAATAATAGAATACATATAGAACCTGGACCAGTAAAATGTCCTTGTTAACAGGGTTTGTTATAAAGAGGTTCCTCCTCATCACTGTGGTACATAGAAATACCTTGGGAAGTCCCCTCCGGATCTGGTTATTTGTCAAGAAAAGTCAATGAAAAAGAGTTCAAAGCAATTTTGGTCGTGTAGTTTTTGTTTACTTTTAGGGGGCTGTGAGTGACACCATGTCAGGTTCCCATTTTTGTCAATCTTTACCAAGTCAATGCCTGTTGAATCGCACTTACTGCTCGTCACAGCATCGAGCAATCCGTGCGCCATTGTTAGTGTGCATTTAGTTGTGTGCAGAGAGAACGGGCATGGTTGTTCGAAGCTATGACGGGCAGGAAGTGCGATTTAACAGGCACTGACCTGGTAAAGATTGACAAAAATGGGAACCTGACATGGTGTCACTCACAGAGCCCTAAAACAAAAAATACACAACTAAAATTTATGTTCTTGGTATCGCTTTTTCATTGGAAAAGATATCCTATCCGATGGACATAATCATATTGTTACTTTATTTTGGAAGTGCCCCATTCCGTTTTTTGGGGGGGGCCACCCTGTATAGTTTTTTTCAAATAAGAATGAAGATTTAAGATGCTCAAAATCTGTTGTATTAACTCTAACCTTCTTGTTGGTCATCTTCTTCCACTTTTATCTCTAAGGTCAACCAACCGCTGTGCTGGTCACGCAGTGTCTTTCGTGGATCCATGCTGCCATCCTCTCCATCAAAATCTGTCTTTGCATTAGTTACAGCACGACCTCCAGACTGTTCTTCTGTGCGCACTGTGGAAATGAAGTCAGAGCAAAGACAGATGTAAGCTATAATTTACACTTGTAAGGAGTCTGTGTCTGGAACATTATCCCTAGTATTTTAGTGCAATTAGTGCTAGTGCATAATTTGTAACCCTTTCTCTTTATTGGAACATATTCTCATGCTAATTACCGGTTAAAGGCTAATTATAAAAAATGTTGATGAAATTTGTGTGGACATGTGGACATTGTCAATTTGTATTGAAGTGTTATCGTGTATGAAATTGATGAATTCGTGATTATGTTTTACCTTGGTTTTGAAGACTACTTTCTAAGTCGATGTCCTCGTCTTCCAAACCGCAGGGTTGGTCATGTGACTTGACTTCTGATCCTGTTCTACTTTGAACTTCTCCACAGTTCGCTCCAACTGCATCTGTGAAAATTTTGCTGCAGTAATCATTTTCCATCGGTTCGGTTTTTATTTGTACAACCTTCCTGATGTTAAGTTTCTGACGCGACTGTGATAGTGTTCCACTTGGACTTCCTTTGGTGACATCTGTACCCTCACATGCGGCGGTAACATGATAGGCAGAGTCTTCCTTTGTTTCAATTTTGACAGCAGCAACATTCATACTTTCACTGTTCATCACAGGACAGGCCTGCAATTCTGTGCCAGTTTTACATTCTCCATGATTTACAACACCTGAATCTTCTGTTTCCGTTCTACTTGGAAGTTCTCCACAGTTCGCTCTAACTGCAAACTGGCAATGTTCACCTTCCTTGGGTTCTGTTTTTATTGTTACAGTGTTCGGGTGTTTCTGCTTCTCATGTGGCCGATGTTGTGATTTTGTACCGCTTGGACTTTCTTCAGTGAAATCCGCACCCTCATCTGCGTCAATATCCTGATAGACACAGTCCTCATTTAATTCCATTTTGATGGCTGCAACCGTTGCTGCACCGTAAACAGGACTGGCCATAATGGATAGTGATTCTACACTGTGTCAGTTAGAAGATGGATATGAATGTGCTATAACTGCATTGGTTGCATCAGACCAGTGCATCAATATCTCCGCAGTTTCCCTCCTCACTTGGCCATTTAAATATCCATGATCCTCCCTTTTGGTTCTCCTTTTGGTTTTCCTTTTGGTTTTCAGAAATCATCAGTCGACATCATGAATGAATCATGGCATGGTGAAAAGCCAGGGAGGACAGTCATCATCATGTATCTCGGAGCTTCTGTCCTCATTCTGTTGCCTGCAATGTAGAGGTCTCTCTCTCTCTCTCTCTCTCTCTCTCTATCCCGTATGACACTGAAAGATACAAAAAGAGTTGACTCTTATAATTAAAAAGCATCAGAATTGATAGTGCAGTGATACATAACAAAATTTGAGAAAATACAATTTAACAAAATTTTAGGCCTGTGACAAATAACTTTCTTGCCATTCGTATATTTCAACAAAAAAGGTGACTTTGGCGGTTTGGCCACTTTTTGAAAAGGATGTATTTTCATCAAGTCTCATTTTTTAGAACTAATTTCTGATTCTTTACATAACCCTATAAGAATATTTTTTTAAACAATAAGAAATTTGTTCTAAAAAGTGAGGCTTGATGAAAATACATTAATTTTAAAAAGTGGCAAAAGTCACCCCGGCGGCCCAATTCAACCCGGTTTACGGTAATTGAGGTTTTTCGGTGTAGGTTTTTTTCCACCGATATATCTTTGCGAGTAGAGTGAGTCCCTGTGCAATGGGATTTAATGCCCTTTTTATTGCTCAGAATCAAGTAAGACTATTGTAGGGTTGTTATTTTAACACAGTTATCTAGTTCAGTTCAATCTATTATACTTATTCACTATTTGTCACCATCACCCCATTCCATCTACATCTGTTGGCATACTATTCAGTTAATCACTACTCACGTTATATTTATGTTACTCATTCATGTCCACTGTAACCTAGATTTCAATTCTTTTCCTATCTGGCCACTTCGCTCTTGTCTCTCTACCCCTCTCAAAATAACGACCCTACACGAGTATTGTGTATGTGGAGGTAGAAAATCTTGTTAAAGTAATAAAGTCACCCATTTGTTTAGAGGATTGAAATAAAAACCATGCACACATTGTAAAAGTCGGTAAATCTTGTTTCCTCAAATGCAACACCGGCGATATCGATACATGAAAAAATATATTGGAATACCAACTGTACTTATAATTCAGACTAAGAGCGATCGCCGTATCTGAATTCCCACACGGTGACTCATCGCTGAGCTGTGATATGCAGCAGCATCCACACCCCTGCAAGTCAAGGGGTTGAATGCATATGCTGCATTAGCCCCTTGCTCCTTTACCATGCAAAGAGACCAAATTCAAAGCTGCCCTCAGTGTCCAAGTTTAATTAGGTCGGGGAATTCCCTTTCTGCCTAGCCTCAAAATAGTCTTTTCATACAAATTTAAATCAATGTGCTTCTAAACTATAGATGTTATGGCTGCCTTTGAATAAGACAGCATGCCTTTGACATTGTGTCTTTTCAATCTTCTATTTAGCTCAGACAATGCTGATTTCAAAGAGAGAAGTCACATTGTCCTGCAGGTGCATTCTTTGCTTCGACTCTTTGTGAATGGAATGTAAAATAAAAGCTATTGAGTGGAAAGTCTGTATTTGTATTCACAGTTGCAGACCCCCATTGTCAGTTCTAAGGTCATTCAGAGTGACACAAATCCCTTTATCCCTTCAGCCTTTTGATAATAATGGCTGGCAGACAAGCCTAAACATGTAAACAACTGTTCTAAACTTGTGGTAGAGTGCAGCACAGCCAGAAAGCTCTACACACGTATTTGTGCTTCAAGTCATACACATTTCAAAGATATTTCAAAACTGGAATTTAAAGTGCTTCTGACATTGGAAGGCTCATGTAAGTTTGAAATTATATTCAATTCTTACCTCCCATCAAATTGAAGGTAGTGTTGAGTATTGGTATTTCCCGAAGTGCCCCCCGATATTTTGTTGTGAGATAATGAAAAACTGACTGTCAAATTCGAAAGAACATACAATTTTAATGACAGAATAAACTTTATTTTATCAAAATCGGTTCAGAAACGGCTGAAATATCCATAAATATATTTTTATTCAAAATGTTTTTCACCGGCAATCACCGGGCGATATTTAGACTTTTTAGAAAAATTTCAAAAAATGCGCGAAGACTACTTTGAAAAAAATCAGAATAAGTTTTTAAAAAGTCGTTGATGATATCTCTATTGAATCATTATTTTAACAAACATTAAATGCACAATTTTGTATGAAAAAAGGCTAAAACCAATGATTTGTTTAAATAGCACCCTCTTAAGTTGTAACGGCTCTTTTTGAATGATAACAGGGGTTTTACTTAGTTGTTTGTAATTGTGTATACTTTTCGAGCATTGTGAAGTTATAACTATTACTTTGTACCGTAATGGTAATGGTGCCGGTTTTGGTTACTAAAGTTAAGTTTGACCAATACTCAACTATCCCTTTAAGTTTGATGTGGTGTGGTGTGGCAAGATCGGTAGAGCGCGCGCTTTCTGATCTCGAGATCCCGAGTTCGAACCCTGCCCACTCCGTTTGTCCTTCAGCAAGACAATTAATCCACATTGCTGCTCTCTACCCAGGAGTATAAATGGGTACTTGGTCGGGTGTTAATTAGCCTTCAGCGCCCGTTGGGCAGCTTGGGCTAGTATGCTCCCCTGGGAGTTGAGATGGTGCACAAGATAATTGTGCGGGTTTGAACTGTACCTGATGACCAAGGGTAATAATGCGCCTCTGAATAGGCAACTAGATAGATGGCGCTCTATAAAAGCTATATATTATTATTATTAATTGGTGAGATTTTAGCTAGAAATGTTTTTATGATTTTGGCCAGTCTCACAAACTTATTTACTGCAGCCTGCCTATGACATAGGTGTTAGAGTGCAGCATCCATGCTTGCCAGCGAGAAATACCCCTGAGCTAGCGAGCACCCGACAAAAATGTCAGGTCAGGATTTTTTCAATGTCAACTTTGGAACATTTTTTCTGAAAAGAGGTCATTACCATTGGGTGAGTTTCAAATAAATTTGAAGAAAAAAAAGTATCGTCTTGTTAAATAATACTGCACAAATTGCCTCCAGATGTTGGATGGTGGCTTAGTATAAGCGTGCAGGCCTTTAGTTTAAATGCAATCAAGGCTATGCACTAAATTTCTGCTTTTTCAAGCAGATCCTTAAATGTTGAAGCAGCCGCTGTTTTAATGTTTGACGGCAGTGAATTCCAGAGGAGAATGGTGCGGGGCATGGGCGTCGATTTCTTCTCGCCATTGGGGGGGATGATTCGTCATTTTGACCATCTCTGGCGAGGGAGCGAAGCGACAACCCAGCAGCGTGCCCGGGTTTTTATGGCTGAGGGGGGGGGGGGGGGGGTTAGGGGGCCCCAAAGCTTTTGAATTCAGCTGTTTAGAAATTGGAAGATTCTTAAGTGCGCATTGCAAGCATCATGTTATGAGGTGGGCTTTATCCAAGATGAACTTTAGCCTAATAGATACATATATTGCAAGCATCCAGATGGAACCCTGAATAGAATAAGTCAAGGGATACCCACATTGGGAAGCTTATTGGGGGTCCAGGAGGCGGAGCCCCCGGAAGCTTTGGGATTTGTAATGTCCAGATATAAATATGTTGTCTATATGTAAATATAGAGTTAACTATTCTTTAGTTAATTGGTTTTGATTTGGCTGTTTAGAGATTGGAAGATTATTAAGTGCACATTGCAAGCTCCTGCTATGATGAGGGCACTGTCCAAGTATGGATGCATTTTAGTCTGATAAATACTGTCGATTGCAATCATCTTGATGGAACCCTGAATAGAATAAGTCAAGGGATACCCACATTGGAAAGCCTATTGGGGGTCCAGGGGGCGAAGCCCCCGGAAGCTTTAGGGATTGGAAGATTATTAAGTGCACATTGCAAGCTCCTGCTTATGATGAGGGCAGTGTCCAAGTATGGATGCATTTTAGTCTGATAAATAAATACTGTCGATTGCAATCATCCTGATGGAACCCTGAATAGAATAAGTCAAGGGATACCCACATTGGGAAGCTTATTGGGGGTCCAGGGTCCAGGAGGCGGAGCCCCCGGAAGCTTTGGGATTTGTAATATCCAGATATAAATATGTTGTCTATATGTAGATATAGAGTTAACTATTCTTTAGTTAATTGGTTTTGATTTGGCTGTTTAGAGATTGGAAGATTATTAAGTGCACATTGCAAGCTCCTGCTATGATGAGGGCACTGTCCAAGTATGGATGCATTTTAGTCTGATAAATACTGTCGATTGCAATCATCTTGATGGAACCCTGAATAGAATAAGTCAAGGGATACCCACATTGGAAAGCTTATTGGGGGTCCAGGGGGCGAAGCCCCCGGAAGCTTTAGGATTTGTAATATCCAGAAATACAATTAACTATTGAATAGTTAGCTCAATTTTAGTGAGCGAAGCGCAGACGCACAGTGGGCCAGGATCGCCTGAAAGTTTGCCAAGAGAGAAGTCCTGAATAAAACTATTTAATGAGTACAGGGCTGGGACTGGGTCAAATAACCTTAATGGGGGTTCCAGGGGCGCAGCCCCGGAAGATTTTGGATTTGGGCAGTTTAGCATTATCAAAAAGTGGTTTAAAGAAGACTATATACAGGTTGTATTTCCGGACATGCAAATTCACTTAGGAAAAAAGTTGAATTTGACAGTCGGCATTAACGAAGGATAGTTAATGGATGTTCAGCAAAAATTGTCCATCATTCCCCGAAGAAAATAAGCATCCCGAGGCGTTTTACGCGCATTTTGCCGCGCACCTGTAGCAGCGCGCATGTCAATGACATTCTCATGCATAACATTCACGTTCGGTAAATACAACACACAATTTGGGAACGGGAAGAGGCTTCTTTTTTGGAAGGGTTTTATTACAAGAAAGTTGATCTGGAGAAAAATTGGTAAATTCTTGAAGATTTTTTACATCGAATGTGTTCTTTATGAGTTCATGTAACTGTGATCGTGTGAAGACGAAACGTTAAAAAATTTGTAGGAAATTTGCCGACGGGTGGTTTCAAGAACTTTCCATCTATTATTATTATATTTTTTTAAGTTCTAGACATTAATTAAACATTCAACCTACCTTGCTTGCTATTTAAATTGTTGCAAAAGTAATGCTGTTATCCGATCCGGATCCGATCCGAGATCCCGGCGGTAATGGCTTCCGAGCCGATTCCGAGACGGATCCGAGAAATATTTTTTCTCGGTAGAAAATATCGGAAGATTTTGCCGACCCATTTTCTCCAATGATAATTGAACATGTGTATGTTTGACAGTCCATTAAGTAGTGTAATTTAAATAAGAAATGGGGAAATCAATATTGTTTACTTTATGAGTGGTTATTTTGGAGAAATTCATGGTTCGTCAGTTCGTTTTGCAGTCGAAAATTGAACAGGATGCGCGAAATTGCTAGTCATTTGAACGATGTTGTGGACGGATGTGCAATCAAAGTTACGCCGATACTCGAGGGGAGACGTCTGTTGGATGTCTGTATGATCGAGCTAATAAGCCAGTGCATTCAAAATGTGGCTCTGAATACGTTTTATTGTCATTTGCACATTTAAAAATGTTCTGATATTCTACTTACATGATTTCTTGGCGTTTGATAGCTGGGCGGAAACAAAAATATGCCCCTAAACAATGAAAACAATTGCGCAAAATATCGATAAAAAATTACTACACCGCTCCCGTTTGCTTGTATAATTGCGTGTGCAGATATAGATCCGCCGCCGGGAATTCCCCAATTTTCGGCGGATGGATCTCGCGTAAGAAAAAACGTTCACCATAACACACGCAAAGTAATACGACCAAATTAACGCCTAATAACTTGTTGCATGTGCATGCAAGCTATAGCTAGCTAACTCATTGGAGTTCTCTCGAGGCCTAGCCGTCCGTAATCCGATTTTTTTCTTTGGAAATATATCGATAATTCAGCAGTTTTGTCTTTGATTTGGGGGGTTATTTTGTATTCTGTTCGGCTTTCAGATGCCATGTTATCATGTAAGTAGATTACCAGAATTGTGTGGTTCCCTAAAAGGGTAATTTATAGCCGATTTTTGAGGGCAGTGGCCCGGCAGTGGCTCACAAGCGCGGTTTTCCACGCGATTGGCGGGTTGAGTTTCTGTGAAACGTGTGGTGCGATGCCGAACAAACCATCGAAAAAATACTTTTCTTGCGAAACTCTGAATAATCTGAATATTATTTTTCCGTAAAAATTGATATGTACATGCCTCGAAACGTCATTATTATTAATATTTTTGCCATATAAAACAAGAAAGATGAGTCTACAACGCTGCATTTTTTCAGAGCAAATTGCAATATTTTTTTTCTCCGAGATCCGATCCGATCCGAGATCTCGTTAGCGATATAGAATTCTAACGATCCGAGAACGGGCCGGGATTTTTTGTTTACCTAACAGCATTATGCAAAAGAATGATAACTTAGCTCAAATTGATGATGATGATGATGATGACTATTAATTGTATTATTTCCTTCGTCTTTGTTCGCTGCATGCAATGTCAGGTGACCGAAAACTCGTCGGCAATGCATAGCGCATGCGCGGGGCGATCGGTTGATCGGGTACTAGGGGGTGCATTGCCGACAAGTTTTTGATCACCTGATATTGCTTGCAGCGAACAAATTCGGATACCATTTTCGTCACTTCTGTAATCTTGCCAGTTTTATAGTAAATTTCAGGATAAATCAAACGAATGGAGCATCAGACGTTTTGCAATTTGGATCATTGATGTCCATGCATAACATAATTCGTAAGTATGAACCGAGATATGTTATTTAAAGTATGATATATATATATTTTTTTATAAGTGTGTTTGCCGTTAAAGCCTATCAAGTGTTACCATCACGGTATACACACCTCAGTATGCCAGGCGCCGTACTACGTACGGCGCCTGGTTAGGTTAGAGTTCATGCAGCTGTTTGTATAATTTCCACTTTGATTTTATGCATCTAATGTTTGTTTTGTGCCGTCAAATACTAAAAGGACACGATACCGTATAGCAGGGGGTTGCATTACCGAACGGGTTGTATTGCCAGATATGCAAATTCCCATAGGAAAAACGTTCAAATTTTGAAAGTTGATTTTGAAAGTCGGCATTAACGGAGGATAATAAATGGATGTTTAGCAAACATTTTCCACCATTTCCCGAAGAAAATAAGCGCCCTGAGGCGTTATACGCGCGTTTTGCCGCGCACCAGTGGCAGCGCGCATGTCAATGACATTCCCATGCAAAAAATTCACGTTTGGTGCGTTCGGTTAATACAACACACAATTTTGCGTCAGGAAGAGTCTTCTTTTTTGGAAGGGTTTACATGAAAGTTGATTTGGAGAAAAATTGGTAAATTCTTGAAGATATTTTACATCAAATGTGTTCTTTATGAGTTTGTGCAACTGTTCGTATAATTTACACTTTGATTTTTGGCATCTAATGTTTGTTTTGTGCCGTCAAACTAACGGTATCCGGTAATAGGACACGTTACCATACTAGTATCCGAATTCGGATACTTCACGCGATCGAGATAAAAATTAAAATCAGAAAATGATCGTCCGTTTTCACTAGGTTAACTTTATTCTTTTTCTATGAAATTCTTACATATCGTTATCAAGAATCTAAAAATAAAATTGGTATAGGATTGACGTCTCAAACATTACTTGTTGAAGTTTTGGGAGAAAATAAATTAAAAATTGATCATTTTAACGATCCATTCCAACACATTAGTCAGTACGTGGGACAACAATAACGGATTCAAGAAGTTGTATGTAAAATTCTGAATAATTTCTCCCCCTACGAACTTTGAAACAGGTTGACATTGAGACTCACCAAATCCTTAGCAGCCAAGCTGTCTCAAAATATTGTCACTCTCACCTTGGCTTTCGATAGAAGTTATAATAATAAAGGAATGCATTTTATGGCTTCCTTGCCACTTGACTTGGCTTTCCTTTTTTTGACTTGCTCTGATGAGTTGGATCAAAGATCCTACATTGGTTGGATCGAGAGATCGAGAGGGCGTCCCACCAATTCTGCGTCTGCGTGGCCAGTACTCTGTGGTTAAAACGCTATATGAATATTCAGTTTAGTTGGGCTTCTAGT
This sequence comes from Echinarachnius parma, assembly GCA_037951105.1. Classification (NCBI taxonomy): domain Eukaryota; kingdom Metazoa; phylum Echinodermata; class Echinoidea; order Clypeasteroida; family Echinarachniidae; genus Echinarachnius; species Echinarachnius parma. The sequence continues at coordinate 98,298 of JBAMJV010006221.1, forward strand.
ATTTATATTGTATTTCTGTGTGGCAGAATTGGGGGGGGGGGGGGGGGGGGTCCTGTTCTGCCACACAGAAATACACTAGTTCCGCAACACAGAAATACAATAATCTTAGAACAAAGCATTGAATAATCAACAATATTATCAACAATATTTGTTCATTGTAATTATTTTCTCTTAATTTTCTAATGGACTGGCAATAGAGGATTCATTTCATTAATTGTGTTACTTTTATTTTTAATTAGAGAAGGAAAATCGATAGGGGATTACATAAAATGACAGTCAGTCATTGCAATGCCGGGGTGTTGCGGGAGCATCATGGGCCCCATGGGCCCCATGGGCCGTTACACATTTCATGGCCTTCACCATCTTAAATACATTGTCAGGCTTATGTGTCCTCACTCCTCAAAAAGTAATATTTACAGGCAGGGGCTAAACCAAATCCACATCACCACCGGATATAATTACGGTGTAAAGGTAGGGTTGCCTATTTTTGAACAAGCGGTGAGTCTGGGACTTTGCGAGGGAGCGAAGCGACTGATCAAGCGGGGGAGAGGGTGGTCATCCCCCCCCCCCCCCCCCCCCCTCCCACGGTAGTAGGTCTACTTGCGTTTTGGGAATTGGAACTGTGCAATCTTGTGCACTTAGGAAGGACATTCTGACTTGACGACATGTACTATAATGTGGGTATGTAAGTGCGTCATGATTCGTTACCGACCGGAAAAAGAGGCATATGTGTTTCATGAAGAAAAACAAATGTATGCACCCCCAAAAATAATATACGAAAATAGACATTATACAGTTCAAACAGTGCATCAAACGCCACATTATTTATGATACAACAACATGAACAAGGTCCCAAGTCGAAATTCCTGTAGAAACACACAGGAAACCCATAGGACAATCTATTGGTCTTTGTTAGTTTATATGTGATATGTCTATTGGTCCCATACTATACCCATAGAAACCCATATGAAATCCATATAGGACAATCCTATATTGGTTTATGTGGGAAATGTATATGGGTCCCATATAGAAACCCATAGGAAACCCATAGGACATTCCTATTGGTCTCTATTGGTTTCTATGGAAATGTATATGGGTCCAATGAAAAAAAAAAACATAGGAAACACAGAGGACAATCATATTGGTCTCTATCGGTTTCTAAGGGTCCCATATAGATATAGAAACCATTAGGCCTAGAGTTTCTATTGGTTTTGGTTCTATGGGAATTTCGACTGTATACCAGACGTAGACGAGACCGATTCCCGAGGGTGTGATGGTACTTGGTAGGTGGGTGTCCGCCCGTGCACGGTTAGGATGCTTTTGCAACGTTTTACTTCAAATTGTGCAATTTGGTACATACTTAGGAAGGAAATTTGACTTGACATGAAATAGAATCTGAGTTATCTTGCCTGAAGAGATACCCTTTTCGCCAAGCATTTTCGGACTATAGCGTTCTTTTTTTGGTTTTGCTGAAAATGAGATTCTGAAGAGCGCGGCCCGATTGGCTGTGAAAAAGGGGATCATTGAAGCGACACAGTTATACCCGTATTGCAAACTACCCCCCCCCCCGCCCCCCGGACTGCGTCTGGCTACTGAGCGCCTCCACCTATAATCGGGTGGTATATACATGTAATTTGAAGTCAGATTATATAAAATTAAAAGGAAACGATAATAGTCGGTTAATTATGTCTCATAATGGGCGTAATGAAGACCCCTCCCCTCCCCCGGGGGGGGGGGGGGGGGGGGGAGGGCTCCTCGAATTATCTTAAGGCGAGGGTGAGCCTTCAAAAACTTAAACTATAGGGGTCTACGGAGCGGGGGTGTATCTCAGACAGCTTCAAAACGGGGGTTTATAAGTAGCGTAATTTACAAAAAAGGCGGCGTACTCGGAGTCCCCTCCCAGCTTACACAACCAATTCAATGGTCTCGACCACTGAATTAGTCGTGTAAGCTGGGGGGGGGGGGGGGTCTCCGAGTACCCCCCCCCCCCCCCCTCACCCATTGTAGATAAATTAGCCACGTATACGCCCATGGTGTGTCGCGGCATGGCGTGCAATTAAAGGGGAATGAAACCCAAGCAAAATGTTGCTTTCATAGTCTTGAAGAGATTAAGAAGTATAATTTCTGAAAGTTACAGCATAATCGGGTAAGAAACAAGAAAACTACGGCTCTTTGAAGATGTCCATTTATTCCTATGGGGAACTCAAATTGGCAACGCACTCTGATAAGTGTGTGGACAACTCCCCATATGTTTTGTACACAAATGTTCCCATTTTTACAGTTTTCTTCATAGTCACATTTTTCCATTCCCCCAACTCATGATATATGTATAAAAGCATTCTACAAAACATATGTTGAACTCGAACGAAGGGTAAACATACATTTTGAGAAAATTGAACAAAACTGAAATTTTGTGTACAAAATGTATGGGTTGTCCACAACTTTGCCAGAGTGCGTTGCCAATTTGAGTCACTCGAAGAAATACATGGCTCTTTTCAAAGAGCCATAGTTTTCTTATTTCTTGACCGATTGTGCTCAAATTTTCAGAGACTATTCATTATATTTAGTGTCTTATAGTGCATACAACGATTTGTCTGGATTTCATTGTCCTTTAATGATTTCCAGCATATGACCCCCATTATTAGGCCATTTCATTTAGTAATACACTTGTAGTATTTAGTATATGCCGCCGCATTGTGAAACATAGTTTCGATTTAATAACATTATGCTTGTTGGTTAATATCCAATATTGATTTTTCTTTTTGTATGCGTGGATAATTATGGAAAATGTATGCGAAACGTTGAGCAAGTCATTATAAATGTGTATGGTCCTTGCATGACCCATAATAATTATGCACTATTTTCAATTCATGATTGTTTAGAGATGTTCAAATCACGATAATGGCGGAATATATATATACTTGGTATATCCATAATCAATTTCGATTGTGGAAACACATTTATCATAACTGTTTTCACGACATAAAATGTTTAAAATGTTTGACAAGCATATCTTTTTGTGGGGATATTTTAGTACTTTACTTTACATAATCATTATGTTGTAGCTCAAAAAGCATGGTACAGTCAGGAAGAAAAATTAAATGATGATAATACGGGAAAATTAAGAGGACAATAATTTTGTCCTCTTAATTTATCCCGCCATGTTAATTCTTCCTTATAAAGAACAACAATTCGGTGTATACATCAGTTATTAACAAAATGATTACGTTACGTTAAAAAAAAGGCCAATTTCGTCACAAAGTTCGAACAGTCACAACTTTCTTGTATAGTTTGACCGTTTTCATTCAGAATTTACATTCAAAAATACGGGTCCCACTGGTGCCCCCCATTATCAACATCCTATAGCTACCGTATATTATATACGCCGTGCACTGTTTGATCTGCGTCATGGATAGTGCATCGGAATGGACACGCAGACAGAAAAATCCATCTCGTTATGGGAATCCTATGACGTCATACTCAGTCCACCCCATTACAAAAATCTTCAAAGAACCTTCGAAACATTGGCTGATTTTTTTGACTAGCCTGCATGCTTAGCTATCAGCGTGCGGTTTACTGGGTCATAAAATGCCAAATATCGGGTTTTATGATGTTTCTCTTAGCGCTCTTGCTTGCTCAAGACGTTTGTTTAAGACTATTTGATGGTCGAAAAGAAATACAAACCGTAAACCACGGATGATTAGAGGACTTCAAGTCTATAGATTAGATGAACATGACAGAGACTAGATAATTTTCCAACTTACAGTATAAGGAACGTTATATCACGGAACTAAATGTATATGTTGGGCAGTTGGGGGAAAGGAAGGGGGTAGTGACCAAAATACGTCTCAGCTATAATATGGCATAATAAAAGTGAGCAGTGGCGTAGCATGGTCCGACTGATTGGGGAGGCACAACACTCATCTGGGGACACACAAGTTGTTGGGGGGGGGGGGGGGGGGGAAGGGGCACAGACCACCCCCTCCCCGTAGTTAATTACGCCACTGTTAGATGAGGATAGCTCCCGAAATTTAACTAGACTCTTTTCCTCCATAAAATCAATGAAGAAACATATAACATGCCATTTCAAAGAGCTGGAAGACGGATGGAAAATACAGAACTTTGTAGATGGGTGGGATATTTGTATTATTATTTTGATGAAACCATTTACTGATATAGCTGGCAAATAAAATAAGTGACATCTATTGAAATGACTTAACATTTCAAGTATCTCTATGACAAACTTGCACACAATTCAAAACGTTTGGCCGAGCTCTTGTTTTTATTCACAATGCTTCAAAATTCTTCTTACAGTTACACTATGTTATTTTAATTTCGTTAGGATTTAGCGATCTATTATTACAACTAATACAACTTATTTTGTATATTTACAGTAGATGAACTTGAGGAATGGGCGTGGTCGCATAAAGCGTAAATTATTAATACTAATGTTAATGGGCGGGGCTTATCATAGAAATGGGCGGGCTTTAATAATCACGTGCAACAACATCAAAGGATGCCGCATGTGCACATCGGCGATAAACAATAACAAAAGACATTCTGTTACAACACATTTGTAACGATCGCCGACCGCCGACTTTGTACGATGCGCTTTCCGCTTATCAATCGCCGTTGCGAGCGAGAACCTCTGATACTATTCGTTTGTACAGTAGTAAAAGGCGGCGAGCGAGGAAAAAAAAGCGGCGCCGTTGTAAATGAATGCATTTACGATTGTATTGTGTCATGCCGCTGAACTCGGCTGAAGTTTCGGCTCCGTGCGCTGCATTCACACACACAGAATTAGAATTTATATACAGTAGCGCAACGCGTTGTATAAGTGATCGTGAGTGCAGTGGCGTTTAGTGTACAAAAACGTCGTGTCGGAAATCTGTTGCTGTTTGCAAAACTTTGTAAATTTCTTGTTTCTCTTTGGACTACCGTCGATTCGGATTGGGATATCAATACACGGACTCTCAGACATGTGATCACTATGGCGGTGCCCAGGACATGGCTAATATGCGCCTTTTTGGTGGGGATTTTTGCCAGATTTGCGAGCCCTGCTGGCGACTCGAACGAGGCCCGCATCAGCGTGTTGATCTTCGACAGGGATCGGGACGTGAACGCGGAGCACAAGTCCATCCACCTCACCGGGCAGTTCTCGGCGGCTGGCGCGAAGATAACCGCTGAAGGCGACGTGCTGCAGGTAACACACATAACCACATTCAACACCACAATATAATAAAGCGCCTTCATGTCGTTCATGATCTGAAATGTTGAATGAATGTTGATGACTTTGGGGTCTAATCCTAGACTGACAAATATGACATTTTCTGATTCCTTTTTATAACTCTTTAACCTGCAGAGTTAGTTTTACATGTACGCGCCCGTTAACTGAACTGGGGAACTGTAGTGTATAGTGTTGTCTTATATACTAGTTATATTAAAGCTGAAGAGCAGTTTTCGATTACCCCTTGACACACATAAACTCAAATTTGATTAAATCTTTCATCCTTGACAGTGTGGAAGAAACAGTACTGATACTGGCTGCTCTGGTATTGATCCGTGAATGTCAAGAATTGAAGAAAAAAAATGCCTTGAAAAAGTACATATTTCAGCAGTCAAATAATTGAGCTCTGTATAATTTAAATCAGTACTCAAGATAAAATAAGTTTGTATACATGTGGAAAGCTGCTGCGCTGTGGTTGAAGCGTGTCATCCTGAAGTCGCCCTGACCATGACCAAGGCCTCTGCATAATTGTCAAGTTTTGGATTACTCAGTTCATAATTCATTGCAGTTATAGTAGATGTGTGATTTTGCAAAATAATTATAAAATGCTGCAAATGTGTTTTTGTATCGCTCAACGCGAAATATTAATCGCGCGAAAATAACGTTTACAGTACATTGGAGTTTGTAAAGGGCAATGGTTGTAAGTTTTGGCGGCAGCACTTGCCAGTAATGTGTATTGGTGACAATAATAATTACTAGTACTGTATACATGTAATTTGTTCTTACGGGTAAACTGAGAAAAATCTATTTTCTGAATTGTCTGCATTTTATCTAGGTACAACCATTTGTATAGAAAGTGTCTGTAAACATGCTGCAAAGTGCAAAAGTCAAATTTGTCATGTGAAATTATTTATACTAGTCAAAATTGTTAACATTTCAATTGGTTCTTTTTAATTTCATCAAAGAAATGTGCAATAAACAGGTGACAGGTCTGCATTAAATTTACAATTTCATCATTCACAAGAAACTATATGGTTAAGGTAACGTTGAGTATTGGTCAAACTTAACTTTAGTAACCAAAACCTGCACCATTACGGTACAAACTAATAGTTATAACTTCACCATGCTCGAAAAGTATTACAAACGACAAAGTAAAACCCCTGTTATTCATTCAAAAAGAGCCGTTACAACTCAAGTGTCAAATTAACTGTAGAGAGAAGCGCTAGCGTTCTAGGTCCTCCTAATACGGGACTGTAATGCGCGGTAATAGTTACCGCGCATATTCATGTGTATCGCAAGCGCGGAGCCGCGCTAACACATGGAGAGAAGTCGAGGAGGCGCATATATCACTGATTTTTTGCGGAATGGAGGGAAAAATCATAATTTTAATCCACCCGATAGTTGGATCACATAATGGAGAGTGAATTGGTGGTAAGTACCGTATCATATGTACAGTTTTAAGCACAATTAGCGTGCTTACAAATATTAATTTTCAGTCCCGTATTAAGAGGAATTAGAACGCTTGCGCCTCGCGCTAGCGTTCTCTAAAAAGTGATGGCCGGACGTCAATCACTTTTATAAAGATTTTGAAAGCAAATTTCACAACAATTAGAGCATTTGAATGGGAATTATTATTATTTCCCATGTTTTTTTCGATGATCTTTCATATGGAATTGAAATCAACCAAATCCGTTACAATTAATTTGGGGGGGGGGGGTATTTGGAAATTACCAATACTCAACGTTACCTTTAAGTGACAACTTTGATCTTGTTGATCTACTTAGTAAATTGTTACACATGTTCAGTGGATCCTCCGTATTAAAAGCTCTTTAGGGCTGTTGCATACTGTAAGTCAGAAAATATGCGCATTTGAGCCAATCCGATTTGTGCAAATGTTAATTAACATGAAGGCGCATTTTCTGACTTGCAATTAACCGCAACTCTAAATTATGCAACACCCCCCTGATCACAAAACCCTCTGATACAGATTCGGACGGTGTTCCTTTTCATCATTACTTTCTTGTTCTTTTTAAAATAATACCTGGGGGGTGTTTCACAGAGATCCTAAGTTCTTAAATATTATGGAAAGCCATTAGTGTCTTGAAACATTTTTGTAAAAGTTATGTTGAAATGCATTCAATGTTGATTCAAATCATATATATTTTCTAATTATCATAGAGATTTCATGAATTTTATGTGAAGATTATGAATCTTTTTATATGATTTGAATCAACATTTTATGAATTTAATCATGACTTTTATAAAAAAAAAAACTGTTTCAAGACACTAATGGCTTTCCATAATATTAAAGACCATCTTAGTGCTAAGATCAACTTAGGATCTTTGTGAAACACCCCCTGTACATATGTATTTTGGTTCACACAGGGCCTGGAAAAACTGGGAAGTCATGGAATTTGACTTTTTGTTTTCCAGGCCTTGAAAGTCAGGGGAAATTGTCAAATGTTCTTACATGTATGGGTCATAGAAAGTCATGGAATTTCTTGTTATAGATCTACGATTCCTCATTACTGAAAAACATATTATCAAGATTTTAAATTTTACATGTATTTTGGTATTTAAAGTACCCAAAGAAGTCAAAGAACCTTGTTCGAAATAAACATACTGTGGTGAAAAGTCAAGGAATTCTCGTCTCTTGAGCACTGTCATGGAAATTGGAAAGTCATGGAATTCGACTTACCGTATTTGTCGGTGTATTAACCGCTCCGGTGTATTACCCGCACCCCTTAACAAAAAACCAAGAAAACTGCGGTTAATACGGTCGTGTATTAACCGCACCCTTTTTTTTTTTTTTTTTTGAAAAAAAGTTCGGTTAATACACCAGCAAATACGGTATAATTAAGTGTATGTACCCTACCTACATGTACATGTGACCGGCTATCATTATATCAAAACCCTGCACTTATCACTCTGGAGTAAAAAATCAAAATGGTGATTTTCATACTCATTAGAAAGGCCTCATCACAAGCTTTCATTTGATATTATTTCATGAAATAAAAGAAAATAAAAATGCACATTGTGTAAATATCATGAAATTTTAAATCGAGATTCTATGGGACAAAAATACAAATTGTATGCATGATTTGTATGGTTTTAATTTCTCAGCAGCTGTTGATGATAGATTGCTTCAGCCTTGCACTAGCTCATAGCAGGTTGATAGTGAGTGATACACCTTTTCCTCTAGGGGGCTCTGTGTACCCATGATACATAATTTGTTGATTTAAAAAAATTCAATATGGCATTGCAAGACTTTTAAAGGGACATTCCCTCTTTTGCAAGGCAAATTTCAAAAGTTGCGAGGTTATTGTTTTATATGAAAGAAAATGTCATTTAATAGCATGCCTGAAAAAATTAGGGCTTGAAATCTCTTCTTCGTGGAGTTATAGACCTAAATCTAATAAACCATCGTCCAATGGTTGATTGTGCATGAACGTGTGTTCACCCGTCGAGAAAGTTCGCTCACGGATTCCACGGAGCGCCACAGCGCTATGCGTGATCCCTATGTGACCCGCGCATGAATAACAGTGGGTAAGCGATTACTAATCAAAATAACCAAACCTCGCTTAAAATTACTACATACATGTATATATTCTTCATTTTTTAGATCTTTTTCCGTGACATACCTTTTCAAATGTCGCCTTTACAATACCTTCAGAAGAATAAGTGCAATATTGTTGTAATATTATGCTAAATCAGTTAAACTTCTTTATTGATTGATATAGTTTTATGGAGGGACGCATTCGTTTTTTCATTCGTAGAATCCAAATTACAGGGCTGTTCGATCTGATTTTTTTTTTGTGTGTTACATTCATCCCCATCCGTCAACTGGAAACTGTTCAGACGTTTTGTAAAAGAGGGACTGTCCCTTTAAATGGATCTAGTAACATTGTTTACATGTGCAAAAAGTGATTTGAGGTTTCAAGATACAATGTATATTGTTGTTATCTAATATGTCCACTAGGTGTTGCGTGAAAATTTCAAGTTAAATGGACGTTATATGGCCGAGTAATGAGCAAAAATGCAAAGTGATATTCACTAACTCATTGCACTCACTTTGTGCACGGTTTTGACGATCCGTTGGATGTTTTAACATCTGAAAACTTCAATCGTTAAACTTAATATCATTTAAACGAAAGGGAAATTTGAAAAACCGAAACCTGTCCCATGATTTTATTGCTAATACGAAAACAACAAGGTTTGAGGTAACCGCTAGAATTCCAATTGGATTTTGAGGATTTGGACAATGTTACTAAGTCCCTTTAATCAGGGCTGACAGTAGCACTTGCCCCATTGCCCGGGGCAAGTGAATTTACTAGAGAAAATGTGAATTCAAATGTGTTCATCTCATCTAGAAGTAAGAAGGAAAGTAATTTATTGGAGCAAGTACAATTTCAAAAGTACTGATTTGACATGACTACTGTACAACCCAGTTTTGGGCCACCAAAAAAGGGAACACAGTTATGTTTTGTTAATGTTTTTCCTTGTGTCGGCCCAGGGTTTCTCAGATTCAGATTTTGTGTCATTACATTTTTCACAAATCTTGATTTTTACCTGTCCGACTGGTAATCTGGGCCACATTTTAATGAACATGTTGATATTGGCACGGTGATAGAAAAAAAAGTTTATCCATCCAGGCTGGCTATCCAGCACTGGAATACCCATGGCAAATAACACAGAATTGATTGGCCATTCCTACATTGTAAATTACATGCTCCCCGTACAAATGGCGACTGCGCCGTCGTACATTGGTACAGTAGTTACCATTCCATTTGGCCCTAATCCTCCCTTAATCAACCCACTTGGCTCGATTTGACGTAATTTGACAAATTATTCATTATTGGCTCAATATGGTCTGAAGTGCATGCAACACTCGGTCGGCTTTCATCTCCGTTTATGAGGCCGCCGGCAATTGGCATTCTCTGTGTTCCTCCTGCAATCAAACACGGACAGAATCATCATGTAGCAATTTTTGCTTTTCATTATAACCGCTCCGCGCTGTGAGGGGTTAGAAAAGCGACAACAGTATATTCTGAAAAGCCCTTTGAATGTCGGCTTACGTTTGTTAAGCGGAGCCTGACGGCCCATCGGCGGTACTACTGTATGAGCACTCAGGCTCATCAAATCTTCTTTAAATGGTGCACCTCTTTAATTCTCTCGCCTTTATGGTGGCAGCAAGCCAGCTAAGCTTGGTTTGCCTAGGACAATCCGATTGCAATGTGTCTGGAGGGCCCTTCATACTACATTTTACAGACAGTCATATTTATCATTTAAAAAAATATACCTAGCTGTTATATATGTTTGAATTCATTTTAAACGAGACCAGGGTGCCAAATTAAACTGTTGTGTAACTTACATTTTACCCTGGAAAATGCATTTTTTCTGTCTTGATTAAAATAAAAACAGATTTTAAAACATACCTAGTTCTCTATGCATCATACATGTACTAATTGTACATCTGCTGTTGATAGTGACGTAGCAATAGTATCATTACCTCATTAAAACATTGATTACAATCTTCTATTTGGTTAATTTCATGAAGTTGAGATTTAAAGATTCAAGATAGTTTTAATTAAATAATTGTTAGTGTACATTGTGCCCTTTAAAATAAAATCTCATCTCAAAATTGCCACCTTTCCTGGAATAATGAGTACAATTAAAAATTAAAATGCCAAACATCCAAAGGCTAGAGAATGAATGGAACGGAAATTATCTCAAATTGCTTGATACATGTATGTATGTTAGGGAAAATGTCACACAGCTTCGTCCCATCAATTAACCTGATTGCCTTACGAAACCTGGTGTTCCCTGTATTAACTCTAGATGGGAATGGCAATATCCAGTAGTGAACAAGTTAATTTATTGCAGTAAAACATACAAAGGGGCTCAGGGTGAATTACAGCCCCCAAACTGATTTAAAAAGGGCCCTTGAAAATCATCAAAGAGCCCCCCCCCAAAAAAAAAAAAAAAAAAATTAAAAAAATTAAAAATAAATAAACAAATTGCATATATAGAGACTTTAATGCAGCTATTGGAATGGCAAAATCTAGTAGTAAACAGGTTAACATTTCAAGTGTGAACAACCCCCTTGTAAAAAATTGTAATTAGTTGTAATATGACTGCTGAGCAGGCTGTGCGTGTACGCTAGGGCTGTGGTGTGTGAAAGAGCCAGTCTGCTCAGGGGGAGTATAAATGACACACAAGCGCCGCTCTGTTCACTGATATGTGCCTTTCATATCAACAATTTTTTAAGCGGATGCATCCGGACACTTCTGGAGAAGTGCCAAACACGTATGAGAAAATTGCATCATGACAAATTCTAATAAAAAGTGTGATTAATTTCTCCTAAAACTAAGAGCAGGGGAAATTATTTACTTATTTATTTCCACATTTTTATTTATTATATAATATCAGAATTATCAGTGTCATTCAGATGAAACACTCTGTTTGAAAGGGATGAGAGAATTTCTCCATATATTAGCCAGGCTACTAACTGCATATGGTATGTGGGTTCAAATCATAAGTAACCGTATTGGTAATTTCTCCAGTGAGTTGAAGTCAGTATGAATAGCATACATGCATGTGCTAATTGCACAGTTCTACTACAGTATAATGTATCCAATTACGATTCAAGAGAATTATTCCACATAATCTGTAAAAGATCTGTGTCACACAGATAGAGTCGGTCTGAAAGGCGCACACGTACATACATGTTACAACTTCACATCCCTGCTGGCTGGATTGGTTTAACAGCAGGCGGCAAACCAATGAAGGATAATGGCATCAATTTCTATCCCTAAATGAGACTGCAACTGATTTGCCTGATTAATAATTGCAACGTTCATTTTTTCCCCCCCTCCCTCTCTTTCTCATGATGCTTCATATCATATGTATGATGGCGAAGCGATGCGCCACAGCGCCAGTTTGATGGAGCTGCCGTGTAGAGGCATTTTGATGAACTGCTGCGCTGCAAAACCGCTTTACCAGACACGGCAACAAAAGATGGGTTGTTTCAACTTCAAGCCTGCCTTTTTTTCTGACTTTTGAAAGACTCAATTTTCCCCCTAAATGTGATGTTTACACGAATGCTCAAACTTACATTGTATACACGGAAAAGATATCTTTCACTTGGGACCTTCTTTTCATATTATTTATGGGGTTAACATACATGTAGTTATAAAAAAATCTTGTTCATTGCACTTCGTTTACAGGGAGTGCTGGCCTACCATAGATTTGCTGAAATATCATTTTTCAAGAGGATTAATAAATTATATTTGATATCGATCATCCTCCCTTGAACAAACAAAATTTAGCCCTTTGCCAGCAATTTTTCTGTAATGGTCACAAAACAAATTCACAGAGTTGAGGTGGGAAACTGTCGTTCCTCTAGTATTGTGTTCATCTCAAGTTGATTTCTGCTACATGTACATCACCATATTTGTGTTTTTTAAAGCTAGATCGTAGACATAAGTAGAATAGACAATAAGTTAATACATCAACATATGATGACACACGCGGTACCCCGGGGTACCGCGTTGTGTAGCGCCATCTTGCGTCCAACCGTACCGCAGCTATTGCGTTGTGCATGTAATGCAGCGCGCGATTGTATGCACGCTATACCCACAGTACAGCCCTAAAAATTAAATAAATAATTAAACAAAATGGCGGATTTTCGTCTGGTACCCCGGGGTACCGTTTATGTCATATATCATTCTATTTACAAAAGTACGATACATTGATCTATACTGTACACCCTTACATGCAAAATATTGAAAGAGAGAAAGAGAGGAATACACACATTAACCAATGCAGGGCTCGTTTTTAAAATACTGCGGCTAGGATCTATGGAGAATACATGTTATAGCAAAATCAAGCAATCCTTTACAGGTTAACAAGTACTTTGGATTTGTCAGAACTTGAAAATTACCCTTTTGACAATTTCAAAGGTTTGTCTTGAAAAGAGTTATAATACATGTACATGTATGTATACACTAGAAAAAAATTAAATAAACCAAATCAACTATGCGGAACAGTGCTCACTTTGAAATGTTTCTTTATTATTGTGATTGTACATGATGACATTCAACTCTATTTACCTCCCTGCGTGATTACAGTCTGTATACATTAGAATTTAGATATTTATTTGTTGTTGTTCCGCTAAAGGACCGAGGGGGGGGGGGGGGGTTCAGAATTTTCCTATCCATTTTTAATGGGGTCAATCTGGTTGCAATAAAAAGATCTTTTGCAATTACCGCTCGCTCGTAACAGCTTGTTGAACAAATATTAGTGCGGTGTGGTCTAGATGTGAATCTGTTTTGGCGTCCATTTTGAAGCCTAAATGTCACAAATGGGAGGCTAATATGATGTTTAACTGATAAAATGCCATCATAGAGGATTTTGGATTACACGTATCGGAAAAGAATGTTCATTATGAATGAGTGGGTTAAAGCTATAACAGTATAATTGAAGTATAATTTGCAGAAAACCGTCACTTGTCAAAATGGCCTTACAAATATTATTGCATACTGTAGCAATATTGCTGTCAAGTACTCTGTAAACAATGATGATAACAATCAGATCCTGTGATACAATGCATACACGTATGGATATGGATACAAATTACCTGACATTTCACAAATTATGCCAAAATAATTGGCAAAACATTGTTGGATGTGCTGTATTTTCTTCACAAATACATTTCTGGTTAAATCACAAATTTACATGTACAAATCTACGCCAAACTTTATATCGAAAGAATTCATTTGGGGATGTTAAAGCCATTTCTGAATGGATTTTTATCAAACAAACATTGTTTTCAGGACTATAAAATTATGTGCTTAAAATTGCAATTCCTACACTTAGATTTTCTGTATCTCGCAATCAGAATGCTCGAAGCGCCCTCTGAACCAGAACTCAACTCTCCCTTTAAGTGTGACTTCAGAACGATTTTGTCCAGGTTGTGATAGGGGTGTTGGTTCTGGGTCAAGTGTGGACCTTTGACTTTTCAAAGGAGAGATGGGGTTATAACTTCCCACTTGGTCTACACCCATCTTGGCCCCGTTGCAGAAAAAGATGCAATCAATTGTACATTTTGGGCAGTTAATTGCAAGTCCAAAAATTTGGGCATTTCAACCAATCAGATTTGTGATATGATCTGACTTGCAATTAATTGCAACGGGCCCTGGTCTAACCCCAGTTTCATAAACTAGCCAAATCAGAAATCAGAGGATTATGATTATGGATTAGGGGCAGGATAATGGTTCTTTAGAAGGTTTAGGTTTAGGATTGGGGGTCAAATTTCAAGTTGGAGGACATGATACATCTAGCATCATAATCATATAGTAGACCAAATGAGAACAAATGCAACATATAATACAAAATGAAACGTAGACCGAATCGGTGTAGACCAAGCAAATATATAATCTGGAATGGGGGTGTGCGAGTCTGGCATTGGCATCAGAGAGGGGCCGAAGACGATCAGGATTCTGTTACAGCGAAACACCACCAGATGCGATCTGATGGATTGACTTTCGGTCTGTCCCGTGATTGAGTTTCAGCAGGGAAGGCTAGGAGTTGTTGCTGTAATATCCTTCTTGGTTTCTTACTTGGCTTACCCATCAATATAATTACAAGTCAATATAAACCGCTAAGTCAGATGTGTGCAATAGAATACTAGAGCTATCTGTAAGATCACCATTTCTTCTATTTAAATAAGCAATGTGTAGTTTTCAATCAATTCAATAAAATTCAATATTCGTTATCCTTAGTAACTTACTAAGTTAAATCCCTATTCTTTCAATTTACATGTATCCCTTTTTATCCAAAATGGACGTACAGTAGCATGAATCTATGCTAGCATCGTTCCATGAATATGATGGGATCTAAAGTTACCCTAGACCATTTTTAAAAAAAGGTCTAGATGTGAGAAACCCAACTTAGGGGCTACCGTGGCGTTAAACTTGCAGTAAACCACGCAATGTGGTACACGAGTGTGGTACTCTGTAATGTTGAACCTGCAGTAAACCACACAATGTGGTACATGAGTGTGGCGAGGACAATGGGTGAACATGCATGACACCTGCCTATTCGGTTCCCTCATTTTCAGTGTGTATTCTTGCGTTTGATTCATGTGTTTGCACAGCACATTCAATTAATTTGGAATAATTCAGTGTTTTTTTCACCTCACTAAAATGTAATATGATGCCACTTAACTTGTACATTAGCCGATTGAATTCATAAATGGAGCGTTGGAAGGACTTCATTATTTTAGAGGCTTTAATCTTTATCTTAGTATAGACACAAACATATATACAGATTTTAACATTTTTAGCCTTTCTTTTCTTTTTTCAAAAAAATGTGAATGTCCCTTTCATTGTTTTTAAAAATTAGAAGTAAAAGATTCAGGTAAAATCGGTAAATAGTGTCATTATCCAATTCTAATTAGGAATAAGGACCTTTTCAATATTATTAGCGAAAGTCTTGTCTTTTGTACATTTTGCGGACATTCATTTACATATGATTCATTCATTAACTGTACAGTTCCGAGTTAAATTGAATAAATTGGAACTTAAAATTTGTTTGTTATTCAGGGCTCGATCAGATATAAGATTTATGCCAGTTAAAGTGGTGTACATACATGTACTACATAGCGCGCATTGCAGAAATACATTCACTGAATTCATAAATACATAGAATGTGTCTGCTATAAAGCTTAACATACCAGTATGTATCGGTAGGTATGTGACTATGCGACTTTGCACTTGGTCTATATAGATCTACGTAGCTGCTAGAGAATTTAAAAGCTCAACTCGATCTGCATTTACCAAGAAAATTATCGTTCCTAGGTACTAAATGATCAGTATTGCCTCATTTAGAAATTTAAAAATGGTAGTTTGCAGGAATTACATTGAATCTATATATATATATAGTTCATTATAAATAATACAGTTTTTATATTGCATAATATTTCCAAAGCATGCCTGTTAATTGGTAACACAATGCTCAGATGTTAGAAAGTATCCCTTTTTTTCTTTTTCGAGTGGAGTAAAACCTGAATCTGGTGGCTCCAAACAAAGAAAAAACATTCAAATTTCTGTTATATTTAGTTGCCTGTGAAGGCCAGTGGAATAAGCATCAATGAAATTTGGTGGCCCGAAGCTAATTTTTTAGTGGACCCAGAACAGCATTTGGTTACAGTTGTCTTTCAATCTATAGACACCATTTCTGATGAAGATGTTGCCTATATTGTATTTAAAAGTTTCAGTGCATGCACTATCTTTGATCTGTAGTTTTTCTCTCAAGTGACATCACGTTCCTTGTTTGAAACTACATGTAAGAAACTGTGTGGTCCAGTGTGTATTGCATCTCAAATCTGCATTGTATCTAGCGCTGCAGTTATATAGATTGCTAAACCTTGATCTGAAATGATACATTGTTGAATTTGTTTTCAAGATGCAATCTCTTAATCCTGAAGGACCTTGGCTGTTGATTGGCCATTCATTCACTCACTCATTCATCCGCTTTAAATTTAATAGTAAGAAATTGCATCTCACTCATTCTACATAATAATTATGCATACATTCTGATACAATACAGCATAGATTATATCCAGGCGGTCTATAGAGTAAGGTCACTGACCCTTCAATAATTATAGCACTGATAATAAGGTCAATACAATACATGTCTACAATAACACCTCTTAAAAATCTACCCTGCTCCCCCCCCCCCCCCCCCCCTCCCCAGTAATGGTGGAGTTTTTCTTACTGTGTACAAAGTGAGTGCAGTGAGTTAGTGACTATCACTTAGCATTTTCGCTCATACATTACTAGGCCATGCAATGTCCATTTGACTTGAAATTTTCAAACAATACCCTGTGGACATATGAGATAACAACAATATACATTGCATCAACCATTCATCACTTTTTGCACATGTCAACAAAGTTACTAGATCCCTTTAATCCCACCCCCCTCCCTCCTTGTACAGGTGTCTAGCCAGCGCTCCCAATCTAACCCTCAGATGATCTATCCATCAAACAAAGATGTAGATAGCTGATAGAGGTATGCACTGTATGCATGTGGTATTCAGAGGGCTAAGAACACAGAGTTACAGCCCATATATTATACCCCCATCCCTCTTTTCTAATTCTCTTTTGACCCTTTGAAATTAAGACCCTTTGAAATTAAGACCCCCTCTTTTTCTTTTGTGTTTGCTTGTGCAGGGGTAATACAGGGGGCTGGAATTAATAATGCATGGATCAGTATAAAAAGATAGGGTCTATTCAGAAGGGGGTGTTAATTCCGGATTAACTGCTGGGGGAGGGGTGAGGGTGGGAGGTACATAATGTATGATGTAGAATCATGAATGAGTTTGGTATTATGAGAGGTGACTGTGATTATCTTGGAGGGATAATGAATATACAATGAATATATAGTATAAGCCCCCTATTAACATTAACACACAATGTACATTTTGCAGTATGCACATCAGCTTAGCATTGGGCAGGGAACCAAATAATAAAGTTATTATTTTGGGGCTCATTTTCAAGTCAGCCTCCAAGAAAATAGCACTCTGATATTTAGGAGGGGGAAGGGGGCTCATTTGCCTTTTGGAGGCGAAATAGCAGGGAAATACAAATACAACTTACCAAAAATAATAAAATAGCCCATACAAATCTGCATATAGAGTTCATCGTATAACAAAGTTTTTTAGTCCCCTTTTCCTTCCTGAAGGCTTTGCAAAGATGCCCTGAAAAAAACCCCAGCTAAATGGCCACAAGCTCCCATGTATTTTTGTTTGTTGCTGCTAGGGAAGAAGCTCGACTAAGTAATAAATCGCTATGCATAATTGAAAGATATACCTGTAAGAAAGTTGTACAAACAGGTACATGAACAACAACATGTTTACAGCATTTCGTAGGAGATTGTCATTGGCCATGATTATATCAATCTAGATGGATACTTGTAATATATCCCATGAATAACTAATGAGTTGAATCTGTCGCATAACAAAAATGACAAACAACACAATTTTTACTTTTGAGCGTAGCTGTACCATCACATTTTCCCATTTGATTTTGCTGCATGAATTAACCAGCTCAGTGCTCAAATCCACACATTATATATGAGCCATACAGCTATTACGCATGATGCGCCCATGATACGGTATTGAGGGGGGTAATTCTGATGCAAGCTAGGCGCTCCAGATTTTGATAAGAGGTTGCTCTAGATTTAGCGCCCGTGGCATCTCGCGTGTCGAGGCATCATTTATACAAACGTCTTACATATTGTATAAGAAAGAAAGTTAAACGCACGTATCAACACAGCAAGTTTGCATAGACTGCTCTTGATGCTTTTTACGGTCTGAAGAGCTTGAGAACTCAACATATAAATTGGGAAAGAAACAACTTTTAGGGGGGTCTACTTTTCAACCATTCAGTGTATGTGAAAACATGTACATTTGAACATAGAAAATCTAAGAAATGTTGGTGATTTCTGTGCAATTCTCTAGGTCTTGATGAGTTTGATGATTGACAAATTATACAAACTTGATTATTGATTATTGCCAAAGATAGATAAAAAAACCATTGTATTAAGCGCTATATAAATGTAATAGATTATTGTTATTATGTTTAAATGTCTCCTTTTCACTGAGTGTGAACACATCCCTGGCTGATGAGTTTTCCACGCTCATCAACGAGGCTCCCATTTTCTTGCTGCCCGCCCCTCACACACGGGGGAAAAACGTCTTGGAACAGCAGATGAGATGATATGAGAGGTGATCACACGGCCCAGCGAGCAACGCAACGCGATCAGATCAACGCCACCAAAGTCAAAGCCAAGAAATTGGAGCCAGTCACGGGGGATTAGCCGCGATCAAAGAAAACATCTTGAGTTTCACTTATTTCAGTTAGTGGTATAACTGGTTTAGATTTGAAAGTTGATTCGGTCGGTCGGCCGAGACTGAGAAAAAGTGCAGGCCTTGTGCCATATAAGGTCACCATGTGATACAGCTTAGCTTGCCGATATACTGTATGAATACTTTGGAGATGAGGGGACCAATTACAGATTATACCCTCAAAATATGATGCTACATATACATGTAACAAAAGTATGTGGAGGATCAGAGCGATTATTCACTCCCAAAGCAAATAAGAACCCCCGAAAAATCATAAAAGAGGCAGAGCCCCATCGGTTTGTGAGAAGATTAACTGTAAAAAAAATACAAATAAAGTGCTGAATTAATGTCAGGTAATCTTGAAAATTACAGGTTAGGCCTGGAAATTTTTTCCTGGATCGTCATAAATTCTTTTTCATTCTTGAATACAAAGTGCATGCTTGTATGGTCATCGGAAAGCGCTGGTTCAAACTTCAAAGCCAACATTAATATTGTAAATAATGCCAGAAAGTTATTGAACTGAAACATTGCATACTAAGAGACTATACTATTGCTGCAAATAAAAATCAACAAATAAATGATAAATGTGTCTTCATAATATGGTGGCACACAGTTTTCAATACATTTACATGTACATACTGCATGTAGATAGCGCCCGAGTTTGATTTGAACCCTTTTTTGGAGAAGTATGGGCCCTTCAGATTGTTGCATTTTTACAAACAGTACGAGAATGCTAAAATCAATGATCTAGGAGGTGGTGCCAGAGAAATTAATTTCATCCAAGACGGAATAATACGGGATAAAAAATACTCCGGCTTCATCATCATGTAGTTGCCTCCATCTCTTGCTTTGCGGCTCCTCGCCGATGTTTGGTTTGTGATTACCGACCGTCTTTTGCCGAGTTTGCATTCGCGTCATCGTCGCAGACTAGCAGGGCCCGATGGCTTGCCGACATCAAAGGGGAAGGCGGCGCTCGAAGAATTGGTCTCATTATTCTTCTTCGAGTCCTAAGGGCGTAGCTAGCTTGGTCGACCTTCGTCAGGGGGAGGGAGGACAAAAGGGGGAACAGCCGTTTAGGATTCTTACTGTAGGCATGGGTTGAATTAGTAGTATTTTGTTTATCATTTATTTTTGTATTGCCCAATAGTAGGATTCTGGTAAAGACTTAACTATAGTTCCTCATGAAATAAAAGAAAAACATCAATTATGAGATGGCAAACATGAATGACATGTTTCCATTGCACTTTGAAAAATGGCCTTTGAAGAATGTTTTTATAAATGGAATAATATGTCTTTTATTTCTTTGAATGTTTTTAGGTACTGCCCAATTCTTGTTAGTATCTATTATAGTAAATTAAGAGAGATTCTCCGTATTTATTGTTGGTGTTCATGAAAATAATTGTTTATTTCATACTTTGATGAATGTGTATATCTTATTGTCAATGTCATCATTGTTTTGTATTTTGATAATTGAATCATAAAGACAATCAATTATTACCACAATGGGGCCAAACTCATCTCCCCTTCCACCCCCCCCCTTCTCTTACCCCCCTTAGCTACACCAATGCTCTGTTCGATATCTTGCTCACTGGTTTGATTATGCGTCTTCAGCCAAACATTTGATTATCGAGCGCAGACTGCTGGGGGCTCTTAGTCTATGCCGGGAGATGCGCTCTGGATAAACGTAATAGAGAGGAATACCAATATATCAATATTTTCATAGATCTTATCATTTTCTATTTTCTGGTAGGCCTATTGCAACGCTCGAAATTAACTTTTTTTGCTGGTGGCCCGATCGGGCAAGTAGAATTGGTATTTATCCAATATTGGTGGCCCGAAACAGAAATTTGGTGGCCCGAAAAAACAAGGAAAAACAAAAGAAAACAGTGACCGGTAATCATAGCTTTTCATAAAAATTAATTAATGAAAATAACATCTAAAATCACCACCCTGATCAAAAATCCGTAAAGGAATATATAAACCCAACATTGAATCAGTAAAAGGTAATTTTGGAGTGATGAAATGTTACAATTTCAGCCCTTTCTCTGTGCGATGTTGTCAACTCAAAGTTGAAATTATGCACAAAACAACATGCATGGGACTGTACTGAAACTCTTTCACAAAATCGGCATGATTGTACAAAAGTACAAAACTAGATAAAACAAAATCTGTACTACCTTATTATGAATCCTATATTTGAAGTTCTTTCAAATTATGTGATGCTTTGAAAGATATTAAGGCCTTTCTGGCTTTCTTGCCCAAACGAATTCGCGCAAATTGGACTGATTTGAAGACAAGTCAAAAGCATACTTAGTTGCAGATCAGAGTTGACTGTGTGGCCTGTGTGGCTATGCGAATTGCTGTATTAAGCTGATGTACATACCGTCCCCATTTATAATGCATGGGGCCAGTACATGTACCAGCATGTGTGTACACTTCTACTTCTACTTGTATGCACTAGTAGTAGACAGTTAAATCAGTCTTTCTCTTTGTTGTTTGTCTCCCCAAGACGTCATAATTTTCATAGGCACCTCCAGAACGAGATGAATTTTCTGTCTAATAATCACGCACATTTCTCCAGATTATCGCCGTTAGCAGATTTGCGCTCGCTATTTTGCTGATTTTTTCCACTGATTTCCTTTGTTTTTTATGCCTGGTTCGGCGACGTTTGAAATATCAAATTTTCAGATTTACATTTGGAAATCTTACTGGCCCAATCGGGCCACTAAAATAGAGCAATTATGATTTTTTGGTGGCCCGACAGAGATTTTTGGTGGCCCCGGGCCATCGGGCCTGTGCTAATTTCGAGCGTTGCCTATTGCATACATGTATGTACATTGTACATGTACTTGTATGTTTGTGCCATGTATGAAGTGCCTCATGAGAAAGTCAATGAACAAATGCGTTGTTCTGTAAAGAAATTGACATATTCTTCTTTTCATTAAAACATGAACAAATTAAATACTGAATGAATATCTTGGCCACTGCAGTGAAGAATAAGTATCAACAAGATGAGTTTGTATCTATTTCACACCAGAAAACTGTTCCCCCTTTTCCATTGAAAAATCTTCCTTTTTTGTAGGAAATTGTTCCCTTCCAAACGCCATTATTTTGCTCAAATTATGAAATGTCACAGTATCAGTCTGTAGTTAAAAATCTCTAATGTACTGGGTTGATCTTGGGCTATATACAAAACCTGTAGCAATGGTTGTCATTGTTAACTTACAGTATTGATTATTGGGTAGATCTGTCTTGATTTTGGGGGGTTGAAAATTGCCGTTCCCTTCCGAAAGTTATGTTCTTAATGATTTGGGCCCAATTTTACATTAGTCTTCTCTTGATTTAGAAACTCTTTATTTGGTTTAATCTAGAGCTAAAATATTGCAAACCAAGCGTATTGGTTATCATGGAGATCTGTCTCATATTTCTTGACCATAAATGAGCCTAGATTGTCAGATCCTTTCATATGTGCATATTGATCTCGTGAATCAGGAAAATGGCATGCCATTTTGCTCATTGGTTCACGTTTAAGAATCTCTTTGCTGCAGTATTGGATTAATCTAGGGCTATTACAGACCTATAGTATTGGTTATCGGGGAGATCTGTCTCATATTTCTTGAACATAAAAGCGCCTGGAAGTGGCAGCTCCCTTTCAAACTCGTGTTTGCCGACCCGATTACGCAGCGATAAGCGGCAGATTAAACAGGCTTGAATAAATACAAAAGCTCGTTCCGATGCATACCTGCAACTGGGTTTCTTTTACCTTCATGGTTCCTGGGTAAAAAAGTCAAAATTTTTTGTAATGTTTTTTTTCCCCTCAACATTTTTACATAGTTAGACATACATCCTTGCCCTAAGAACTGGATTTTCATAGGATTTTCTGCTGGAAATCTTGCAGGCCTTCGATTTTTAATTGTGGCAATTATGAGATTTTCCGCAAATCGAGATGATGCTTAACTGTTTATTGGTTTCTTTTATCTTTACAGTTCCAAAGTAGGAGTCGCTATAATCAATGCTCGAAATTAGCATAAGCCCACTGGCCGGGGCCACTAAAAATTAGCTTCGGGCCACCAGATTTAATTGATCATCCTAAATTCTACTGGCCCGATTGGGCAAGCAAATGTAACAGAATCTTTCTTTGTTTGGGGCTACCAGAATTATGTTTTGGGCCACTAGACGTTGGAAAATCTTGTTTTTACTTGCCAGGCTGTGCCACAATGCAAAAAGGTTAATTTCTAGCATTGCTATATATGATTTAAAATCCATATCCTCACCCCTAAAATGACTAAATGAGTTACCGTAACATTCTGCCATCTATAGATTTGTTTTATTGTGGCAATTTTAAAAGAGACTTTCCCCAATTAGAGATGATGCGTAACTGGCATGGTTCGTTGCACTATGATATTCGGGTATAAGTCGAAATAATGTTTTTAATGTTTTAAAATGCCCTATTTATCTGGTTACACATGCTCACCATTCCAACTTTGCAGTCTTTTGATTTTTAATCATGGCAATTAAGAGATTTTCCCTGTTTAGTAATGATGCGTAACAGGCACATTTTAAAGCACTTTGATGGGACTTGGGTACAATGTAGAAGTCGAAATAATGTTTTAAAATACCCTTTTTAAAAATCTGGTTTCAAACGCTCACCCTTCCAATTACATTCAGAGTAAACTTTCTGCCGTCTTAAGAAGTTTAATCACGGCAATTAAAGGCCAAGTTGAGTTTTGGTAATTTCCAAAGTGCCCCCCCAACATCGATTGTAACGGATTTGGTTGATTTCAATTCCATATGAAAGATCATCGAAAAAAACATGGGAAATAATAATAATTTCCATTCAAATGCTCTAATTGTTGTGAAATTTGCTTTCAAAATATCATATAAAAGTAGTTGACGCCCGGGTATCACTTTTTAGAACCGCTAGTGCGAGGCACTAGCGTTCTATGTTCTCCTAATAAAAGACTGAAACCAAATATTTGTGTGCACGCTAATTGTGCTTAAAACTATACATATGATACGGTACTTACCAGCAATTTACTCTCCAATATGTGATCCAACTACCGGGTGAATTAAGATTATGATTTTTCCTTCCATTCCGCAAAAAATCAGTGATATATGCGCCTCATGGACCAGTCTCTCCGTGTGTTAGCGCGACTGTGAACGAAAGGCGAACGAATGCGAATGGGGCTTGCGAGTTGCGTCAACGGCAGTGTTGGAGTCATACTTCTATGGTTGCGATACATAATATACACGTACTACTGTATAGTATTACCGCACACAGTGACTGCACTACAGTCCCGTATTACCGCACACTGCACTATACAGTCCCGTATTAGGACCTACAACGCTAGTGCTTCGCGCCGAGTTAATTTGACACTTCGAGTTGTAACGGCTCTTTTTGAATGATAACAGGGGTTTTACTTTGTCGTTTGTAATTGTGTATACTTTTCGAGCATGGTGAAGTTATAACTATTAGTTTGTATCGTAATCGTGCAGGTTTTGGTTACTAAAGTTAAGTTTGACCAATACTCAACTATCCCTTTAACTCCTTTGCTGCAGGAACCGAGTTTCCACGGTTCCGAGGATAGCCTATACATGTATTGTTTGTTTGATCATTATATATTTTGTCCTTCTTGTGCCAAATAAATGGCTTATACTCTGACCCCCTACCACCCCTGAAGTTCAAAGCATACATGTAGATGTGGTACTAATCACAGTGTGGTGTGACATGTCGGGTATAGAGTGGTGAAGTGTGATGTCATAAATGATGTCATAAACATTTTGTTTTAGAATTTTCAAATTTGGACTTCATTTCCAGAAAGAGCATAACAAATTATGTCCAAATACCGAAAATCAAAGGAATAGGT